>JASDQU011025644.1:42009-68256 GCA_032191745.1 Picea mariana | reverse complement strand
AGATCATATCCCCATTCTCTGAAAATAACAGTGTCCTGTTATCCTTGGATGACATAGAATTTCATCCTACGTAAGTGCTTGATTCAAACCACCTTCCTAGGTGACCATGACTAGAAACCACGGCTAAATCCTTCCTTAGCACTTTAATTTCTCGAAAACCAACAATTCATCCCTTAGCCCTCCTTCCGTCAGCTCTCAATCTGCATATGACCATGGCCATGACTTTGCAATTAGTTGAAAAAATGCATGTCCAGAGCATCAGGACTTTGAAACTTTCAGCCAAGACCGGATCAATGGTCCTCGTCCTCTTTCATGATCAATGATCGAGATCCACTTTGGGACTCCGCACTTTGGGAGTCTCAACTTTCCTTTTTTTCCTCCCCCTAGAATGATTTTACCCAGATTTCATGATCCGTCGATGGGTTTCCTCCTATAGATCAGTGGCTGTGAATCGCTTCGGCTCTTCGGGCTTTGAAAGTTTCAAAACTTTCATCCTACACTTTCTCCCAGAGTGCTTTCACCTGAAGTTGACGATCCTTCAACGTGTGTCTTCTAGAATCAATGGTGGATATGTACTCTAGCCTTCAATCCTTTGGGAGTTTTCGACCCAACGCAACCTATCACATATTTCCCCACTAGAGTGTCCATTCTCTGTACTGCATGATCTGTCGCCACGTGGTGAAATAATGGAAGCAGACATGTGGTCCAATTAGGCGGGTGACACGTGTAATGTGCTAAATAACATTTCAGTACTCCAAATGCCCAAAAATTACTAACATGTAGCACACATCCCATGTGTCCAAATCATCCCAGGTGACGTCCGCAAGCCACATCACTTTGGGAATTCCAGGATCCACATCACCTCTAGGTGATGTCATCGTGCTCCATCACTTCAGCTCTTCGGGCTTCGGAAGTTTTAGGAGTTTCCATACTAGCACACTTCCAATTCTCCTGAACTCTGATTTCCCAAACCAGCCAAACTGCTGCCATGTGTCTCCCTTATCAGATGACCCATATTAACCCTAGACTTCGGGACTTCGGAAGTTACCACTACAAGGATCAACGACTATAATTCCTTCAAGCCTTCGGACTTCGGAAAACTCAAACTTCAACTTTTTTCCAAAATGTTTTTATCTGAAGCTCGCGATCTACTGATGTGTGTTGTTGGCATAGTGGAAGAACTAGGGTTCAACGCTACAACARTGCACCAATAAAGCCCTAACTACCAACCCTTTTGGAAACACTTGCGAAGAAGATGAAGTCTCACTTGAGGTAGAGGCAGGGGTGATTGCAAGACTCAGGTGTCTACAACCTTAGCTGGGACGCAGATCTGTGATTGTACTACTTAATAAATCACTTAGCACCATCAGTTCCTCAATATGCAATCAATACCCACTTTGTTGATAAAATAGAGCTTCAMAGCATCCACACTAATCTAATGTATTTAATCACTTAGCATAAGTAAATAGATCAGATCGAGCAKATCAAGCACTAAGCATAGCCATATAGATCAGATCTAACATTCTCACATATAATAAGCACCAAGCATAAGTAGATCTATCTAAATACATCAAAGCACTTAGAAAATAACATGTGAACACATCAAGACAAAGCACAAAGCAACATAACACAACGTTTACGTGGTTCACCCCCACCCTGGGGCTACATCCACCAACTCTTTCTTCTTTATTTTCTTCAGTCAATTGATTACAAGCACAAGCCTCAAAACACTTACTCTGCAYAGGACATAGATCTGCGCATCTYGCTAGATCCTTCTTCCTTGCATACAACACTAATCATTCAATAGTCTGTTACAACCACTTGCACTTAGCTCTGCAAGTCTCTCACAGTAGGAACAAATCACTTATAGACTCTACTTGCACTTATCATACATTCACATCACATATATGTACCACTACTTCTATCTAGCCTAAGCGTCTATTTATATATTACAAAATAGGCCTAAACATGGGTAAACCCATGGGCCAATGTCCCATTCCCGTTACATATTCCCACATCCAAAAAAGGACCCAAAAAGGGGCCAAGATACTGTGATCTCCGCTTCGTCTTCCGCTCCTCCTTCGACAAGCTGTCGAAGTCCCAAAATAGGTCAGCATGACCAAGAATCTCCCAAAAATTGGTCAAGGGCCAACAGGCCCCCAACACTCACCTGTGACTCATCTCGAGTCACTCTGTTCTGATCAGTTCTTCTTTGAATGCCTTGAGTTTGTCTCTTGCTCGATGAACTTCTGGATCACTGCGTCATTCACTGGCCCTTCTAGGCGATGTTCTGCTATGGTGACAACCTGTTCTAGCTCTACTCCTCATCTTTCAACCTCTGTGAACAATTGGCATGCCTTATCTTGCACAGGTTGGAATAGTTGAGTTACTTCCATAACTTTGCTCTGGATCATATGGATCTGATCATGGGTGGTGCGTTTCTCTTGAGATCTCTTCATTCTATCTACAACTGGCAGGGCCTTCAGCTGCACCTGTAGTGTGTCTACGTGTTGCTTCACTTCCTGGAGATGCAACTCTAGTTCCTGTAACTCTGGGTTCTCAACGAGATTCTCATATGTTTGGGTGATGTGATTACTTAGATTCTTTCACTCCCCAAAAAGAGCCTTCGGTCTCTCAACTGCGCTCCTGGTGGTTACTTCCCTTTGGTCTCTTACATCTTGCGAGGTCTCAGGTACTGTGCATAGCTCCAAATCCACTATGCATTGTTGTAGTTGCTAAATCACTTCTTCAAGTTGTGCCACTTGCTATGGGACTTTCTCTTTGGCCTTTACTTCGACGACTATCATAGAGCGAAGTGATCTGTTGACCCTTTCCTTTACTTCTAGTTGCTCCACAAGAAATTGTTCCTTGCTTTTCTGCAGCTGGACTTTTTCTTCATCCCACTTTGCTTGGAGAGAAATATTTTCTCGTTATGTAGTACTACGTTTCTCTAAAAGGTCTTCTTGTACTTGTGCTAAAGTCTGGGTGGCTTGTGTTGTTTCCTCCTATGCTCGTCGAAGGTGAGCTTTGACTATATCAGGAATTAAGTGGAGTTGATTTGACTCATCTCCCAGTTCTGGTGTTTCCAATGGTAGAGGCGCAGTAGAAACTGTGTGGTTGGACTATAGTGCCTACTGCACCCCTTGAAGTTCAACCTTAATTTGATTGTGCATCTCCTTCTGTTGAGCCTCTTGCTTCTCTATGATTTCCAGTGAAGCATCGTTCAGGGCTGTTATGATGAAATCGAAGTCATATGAGGTGAGGGTAGTCTTCATTTCGGTCATAGAGGCTTTCGATTTCTTCTGAGAAGAAGGCTTCGGGGGGGAAACCTTCCTTTTTTTCAAGGGAACCTCCTCATTTCTAGGTGGTGTAACCTCACCTTTCTTTTGTTCAACTTCTGCACCATCTATCTCTCTACCATATCCTCCTTTCTCAAGTGATATGGAAGCAGTCTTTGCTGAGGTACTGCTTATGTCTTGGGCTTATTCAGTTTTTTTTTTCTTGTTGGGTCCAGGTGTATCATGCACTGCTTTCAGACTGTCAATGTCGGACATCTCTGCAGGGTCTGCTGGAACAAGGAGGTCCACTAACCAGTCTTTAGTAATTTCTTCTAAGTCCTCCTATGTCAGCTTGTAGTACTATTGAAGTTGATGCTTTTTCTCATCAACGCGTGCTATAATATAAATGAAATGGCGATCTGTGTTGAATTTCATTAAAGGTTGAAACCTGTGGAGAGTATTCAGTGTGATGCGAGGCTCAGACTGGATGGTTGTCTTCAACTGGTTGTAATAGGTATGGAAAATGACATTTGACTGTCATTGCTTGTTCATGTCACTGGAATAACACAGTGTACTGAACTTCGCGTCCAGAGGTTCAAAGGGATCAATTTTCGAGAATTTTGCACCTTCCGGCATCTCCCATGCGATGAAAGAGATCGGGATTAGAAGCCAGTTGAAGTGGAATTCATATCCCTAATCTTGCACTTCCTTGTAGTCCAGTTCCAACTAGTTCATTTGGTACTTCTCCCAATTCATTTATAGGCCCTCCACGCACTTTCCTGCGAGGTCGACTACAAAACTAGTCACTTGGGTGGGTCGGTTCTTGCGAACTAACTTTCCTGCAATCAACTGACAGGATAGGTGAACTGCGCTGCTCTGGATAGAGGCTACCTTGTAGCCTTGCGTTCCCTTATAGACATCTCCATAAGTATCCTTGATCCTTTGTGCGAGAGTATAGTCAATGGCTTTTCCAAGATAGAAATCCTATGGGTCAAGTCCTTTCATAGTCAATCTTGTGATCCAATTGATCAATGTGAGATCCACTGTGATACGGTGGTTTAACAAAAAGCATCCACCATGGTAATAGGACAACATCATCTTGACGCATGCATTCATTTCTTGGTGCCTTCCGAAGTGAGGAATCTTCACAACATTTAGCAGTGTGGACTATGTGAGGTTCATATTCCATGACTGGGGAACTATCTTCGAATTCTTTCCCTTTGTTCTAGTCAGGTACTTATGTGGGGCTAGAATGTTGTAGACCTTCCTGTTGCCGAGGTTGAAGTCAATAAACTTCAACGTTGCAATCTTTTCTTGATCTGCGTGAACTATGCGTATCCCCTTCAGGAGGGACGCAGTGACCAAAGAATACTCAAATTCTCTGGGCACACTGTCTTGATTGATTGCATCGCTCAGAGGTGGTAAATAGGCCAATAAAATGATTGGAATCAACTTAGCATTYGCGAGATCATCTCTATGCTTGGTTYGCTTTTCATCGACTGGCCAGGATGGTCTGGCTCGAGTAGTGGACGGAGACGCTTGCAGTCCTCTCATGGATGAAGCCTGGATACCTTCARACATCAACATGACTTTCTCAGTCATCAAGTAGATCAAAACTTCTTCATCATCTTTCTCTACAGTGCTCAATTCTTCCGACATACGCACTTGGGGTGAACAATYGCAAGTTCGGGGAACAACTTAGACACAGTACTGAGATAGAGAGAAAGAGTGCAATGATCACTGTATAAACTCRTCTTAGTCTGTGGGCTCGACTTCTCAATTGGAAAAAGTGTTCTCGATGCATGGCGCAACGGGATAAATAGGGAACTTGACAACAATTCTCTTGCAATGGGTATGAGCCTCCATTAACTCTTGTTCAGTCAGTTATGGCATGGTCCAACGGTCTGATGGCGAACCATAATTTCCTTTCTTCTCGTTCGGAGCGTCGATCAAATAGTTATAATGTCCCCAACGGCTATATTACTTTGTCATGGCGAAGTTCCATGTATCGTTGTTCTGATTTCCTGGAGAAGCTCCAATTTTGCATATTTTCCTTCTTTGAGGTTCCCTCTGGGACTTTCTATAACTTTTCAATCTTATCCCTCTTCTTACTTAGCTTTCTAGCCTTCTTTCCAGTGAGCTTTGTCTCAGTATATATTTTTCCATTCTGATTCTTATCTTTGTTTGACATAGTCACTTCGCGATGTTGAGATTCTTCCCTAGGGTTCCTAGTAATACTCCTTCTTTATCTGGGGTAGGTACTTCAGTCTTTTGTGGATCCTCTAGTGTTCTCTCAACTTTGACATATGGGTTGCTAGTGTTAAATAGCTTTGATCTTCTCTCCTGTTCTTCAATCAAGTGTGCGATCCTTCTAGTCATGAAATCTTTTAAATCTTGTTTCTTCTGCTTCAAAACTTCTTCTTCTTCTTTTTGTCTGGCTTGTTTTCTATCAATCCAAGGTTTTCCTAGTAACATGTTAAATGGGGCGTTGTCTTCAATAAATTTAATAATCTCAAAATCTTCTTCTGTCAAAGTTCCATTAGCGTTCATATGTATGTGAGTGAGCTTCCCACATAGGTTTATCATCTTTCCTCTAAATAGTCCTATTCCTCCTAATGAAGGGATCATAGCAGGCTTCCCTATGGATTCCTAAGTTCTTTCTGTCATGATATTCACCTATGTTTCTTCATCCAGAACACAGTCAATGTTGAACTCTCCTATTCTTACTTCAATGCATTCTTTTTCCTTAAAGATCTCTGGTAGTCTGACATGTCGATGCTCATTCAGGGTTTCATTTATTTGCAGCCATACTTTCTCTGATTCTTTCTGGGGTTCTACCATTCTTAGTTCTTCCTTAGGGTTTTCTTGATTCGGGTTCATTTTTTTGACTTTAGCAATCATTCTAGGGCATTCCAACACTTCATGGTCCATAGCTTTAGAACAAAGACAACCAGGTCTTTTCCCAGGGAATTCCTTAGCAATATGTCCCAGTCTTCTGCAACTATAATAGAGGGTTAATCCTCTCTTTATTTTAAATGATCCCTAGCCTTTCTGGTACTGCGCACTAGGATCATGGTAGCTACCCTGCAGAAAATTCTTTCTAGGATCCTACATCCATTTTTTAGTCCAAACATTCTTTCTATGCATAGGTATAACATATATTTCACTATTCTTATCATATCTACTCATATCAAGCCTTCTTTCATCTATTAATGCCCTAGTTTTCAAGATAGGACAAAACCTATCAAACATACCTAGATCCATACTTCAGAAATAAAAATTTCCACTTATCTTACTTCTACAGAGCACAAAGAATCCAGATCTAAAAATTTCAACTATTCTTACCTTTATCAATGCATAGAGCTTGCAGATCTTACCTCTTTTAATCAGAAATTCTCACGTTTTCCTTTCTTAGAGAACAAAGCTTTCAGATCTTGCTTCTTTCCTTCAGATCTGACCTCCTTTCTTCAGATCAGTCTTCTTTCTTTAGCACAGATCTTTATGAATCGAGTAGGATACTGTGCACTAGGGTACAAATCTACGAATAGAGATTTCACAATCTCAGGTCGAACCTTTGCACAAAGCTTCTTCTTTATCAGTTCCCAACAATCACAGTTTCGGTCCCGGCAATGGAACCATTTGTTGGCACAGGGGCAGACCCAGGGTTCAACGCTACAACAGCGCAACAAAAAATCCCTAACTACTGGCCCTTTCAGCAACACCTATGAAGCAGATGAAGTCTCACCCAAGGTAGAGGTAGGGGTGGTTGCAAGACTCATGTGTCTGCAACCTTAGCTGGGACACAGATCTGTGATTGTACTACTTAATAAAGCACTTAGCACCGTCAGTTCCTCAATATGCAATCAATACCCACTTCATTGATAAGACAGAGCTTCACAACATCCACACTAATCTAATGTATTTAAGCACTTAGCATAAGTAAATATATCAGATCGAGCAGATCAAGCACTAAGCATAGACATATAGATCAGATCTAACATTCTCACATATAATAAGCACCAAGCATAAGTAGATATATCTAAATACATCAAAGCACTTAGAAAATAACATGTGAACACATCAAGACAAAGCACAAAGTAGCATAACACAGTGTTTACGTGGTTCACCCCCACGTTGGGGCTACGTCCACCAACTCTTCTTCTTTATTGTCTTAAGTCAATTGATTACAAGCACAAGCCTCAAAACCCTTACTCCACATAGGACAGAGATTTGCGCAGCTCACTAGATCGTTCTTCCTTGCATACAACACTAAGCCTTCCACATTCTGTTACAACCATTTGCACTTAACTCTGCAAGTCTCTCATAGTAGGAACAAAGCACTTACAGACTCTACTTGCACTTAACATACATTCACATCACATAGATGCACCACTACTTCTATCTAGCCTAAGTGTCTATTTATATATTACAAAATAGGCCTAAACATGGGTAAACCCATGGGCCGATGTCCCATTCCCGTTACATATTCCCACATCCCAAAAAGGGGCCGATATCCCATGATATCCTCTTTGTCTTCCTCTCCTCCTTCAACAGGCTGTCAAAGTCCCAAAATAGGTCAACATGACCAAGAATCTCTCAAAACTTGGTCAAGGGCCAACATGTGTCTCCCATGGATCAACAACTACGATTTCTTCGAGTCTCCAGATTTCGGAGAACTCAACTCTCAACCTTCGCTTTTCCCCAAAGCGTGCGGATTTATGCCGAGTGTATTCCTAGATTGGACGGCTACAATTCACTTAGGATCTCTGGAGTTCGGAAATATCAATTATCAACTTATCCTTGCTTGCCTTTTCCCAAAGTGATTTCACCCAGAGCACACGATCGGTTGACGCGTGTCCTCCTACATATCGACGGTCCCCAACTACTTCTGCTCTTCGAAGGTTCGTCGCTCGAGTAATAACATGTTACATCACTGCATTCCTTTCAATTTGCAGGGGCACGAATCGACGGTTTGGAGTAACCCACTTTTCACCCCACAGTTCTCCTGATGCTGACACATAACTCGTTGGTGAAACCGTGGTTTGGATTACTAGACCGCCTTGGGAAATTATCTCCCGTGCAACTTGGTTCCTCGCAATGCCTCTTTTCTGTTGATCTCTATCTCCCATGGGATCCTATGGTTGTGACCTTATCCCTTTCTTCCTTTACATTGGATGACCCTTGTTCACTTGTCCTTCAATCCAATGATCCTGGATCTCTCATGATCCTACAATGGCGATCGCTCCCGAATTCGAAGGGGGATGGTCACGATCCTTCGAACCCCTTACAACGAGTCTCTAACATTCTATCTCCTATGTATATTCTGCAATTCCATTCCTCCTTAGCTTTTCAAATTCACAGTTAGAGTTCGATCTCGACCCCAAGACTCTGACCAATAGACCCAGCCCATACCAACCTGGTGTTTCAACCAAAATCTCTAATACCAAACTGTAACATACCCAGCCACCCATAGGTCGGGGCATTCTACCTTCAAGCCCACCCTTGGACTTCGTACTCTTACTGATACCTTATTTCATTAATAAGAACGCATAAGATACAAGATTTAGCAACATGCACAACAATATCCAGCAAGCATGCATAATCTAAGATTCAGTTAAACGATAATTAGAATACACAACGGAATACATTCATACAGAGATAATAATATCACAACAGAGAGGACTTATATTTATAAAATGTTGACACCAACTGGCTGTAGACCAAGGACACTCCAGCCAACCATAGACAACACTGCTCCAAATCTCAACAGTAGTGTCACCCCCGAGCCAAGGCTATGAATCTACAAGGACGGTTCCAGAGTGTACTTGGGTTCCCAAACCAATCAGCTCTCAAGCTTTCACAGGTTTCCCAGCACCCACAACAATATTTTGACGGGTGTAAGAGACTCACTGTCAACTGGAAGGATAGATCTAGTCCAGGGTTGTCTAATTAACCCAAGTCGTTTGGTCTGATCTTTCCTGACAGGTTTAATGGCTCGGTTAGCCAACTAAGGTACTAAAAAAAAGAAAAGAAATAAACTATTCTAAAGTTACAACTACAATACTATGTATACGAATCTAGTTATTTACAAATTCTAAATAGAAACATAAATATGAACATGTGATTATAAACAAGATGTTTACAGATTGCAAGTTTTGGAGGATGCCTTGTGAAATCAATGCTTTTGTAATTGTCTACGAAGTAAATAAAGAAATAACATATTTTTATATTTTTTGTTTAATAAATTAAAATATAAAAACTCAAAAGATACTAATAAAACATAATCTGAAACAAGAACAAAATAATAGTCACAACCATTTTAAACTGTCTCATTTCACTAATACACTAATAACAAAAATTGAATGAGAATAACACTAACCTGAGATTAATCTCATACTATGCCTATATCCCTGTGCAAATCAAACTTCTGGTTATCTTGCCTGTGAGAGAAACCTGAAACAAGCTTATGCTAACATCTCCTGAGTAAACTCAAGAGCGTCTTCGAGGACAAGGATATAAGAACAGAAAAATAAACATATAGATCTAGTGACCATATGATCATGAATGTTTACAGTAAAATAAATTTTAATGTGAAGCATTCATAAGATAGATCGAATCATCAAGTATAAATCACTGATATCAAAGTGAAATAATGATCACAGATATAATACATATGAAACAACAAATTATAGACAAACTTTAATGCACTGAATAAAATGAAACATTATATGCTATGGAAGCTAAAGATATGTAGCATATTAACATATAAAAGGAAAAACATAAATGGAACAATGTCACGCTGGTCTAAAGCCAAAATGTGAACAACTTGTCCATTCAGTTCTGAGAGTTACATGTCCATAATTTGTTTCAAGCAAAGATGTCTTTCACTAACAAAGTGAACAATATTTAAAGTAAACTAGGATCCAAATACTCATATCTCACAGGATAGAGTTGTATCCCCCAAAATCAAGTACTATTACAAAAATAGTGGATTAAAAATGACTCATAACAGAGTTGGTTTATTCAGAAATTAAATCAAAGTTTTTATAAAACACAAAGAAGGAAAAACTACTAATCATTTAGGCATATGATTGAACATATTTTCTCCAAATAATCAGCAGCAGGATCTCCCATTTCCTGAGAATAGAAAACCAATTTAATAAATTAGAAAGACAATTTCTAAATAACTAATTCTTCTTAAAAGAGATTTGGCTACAGAATCGAAGATTCTGTAACCAGTCTTAATTTTAGTAAATGAAACCAAACTTCAAATCAACTTATTTCGAATTGGATAACATCAATAAAATGAAAGGAAAAATAAAAATGTTTTACCATTAAAAGTTAACTAAAGAGGGGTCGGATAGTTCAGAGTTTATTATTTCCTTGACACTAGTCACATTCTTAAGACTATGTTTCTGGATCACTTGATACATTTAGTCTTCCTCTCTTCATGCACCTTGTGTTACAAGGGAAAAACTCTCTATGGCCAAGGGTAAACCACAACAGACAGGTATGACTGCAGAAATCAACTCAATTCCAACATGTGCTATATAAACTAATGTGCAATACGAGGAAGAAACCTACCTCGATTCAATCGTTTGATGTCATTCCACCATTGAGCACTTTGACCCAAAGCTTTACACCTGCAAGAAGTTCTCAACAAACAAGCGATGCAAGTATATAGTGACAATATATAAAATGAGTTAGCACATCAGATAGCACAATCCATTAATAAAAATTACAAACATGCCCATGGATAATAATCATATATTTGCAAGATATTGATAGGACACGAAAGGAGTATTCCTATTAATAATTGATCGACAGAAGTATCAACATTACAAACTTTTGTGCCGCCACAGTTTGAAACCAAGAAACCAAGTTCCTTCCAATTGGATCTCCACCACTTCAATCCTCCACCAAAGGCAAGCTCATAGAAAAGAGGTAATGAGGTCCTCTCGACATTAAGGAAAGAGCTTGGGGGATGAACACTGTGTTCAGACTTGAGGGACAAAGGGATGTAGACTCAATATGAAGTAATTTCTCCAGAGTAACTTTGCTCTCAAAGTTGAATTCTTTCTCCTCTTTTTCCATAGCTCAAAATTGTGCTCTTATAGCCTCCAGAATGCAACTGAAGGGCCGAGTCGGAACGTTTCCAGTATATGGAAAGCTGAGATCTTATGTTGTGACATGAAAACCCGACCTCATTTTGTATTTTCTGGCACAAATCCCAATATACACGAGCTATAGTGGAGCAGCAAGCGTATACACATATTGCAAAGCAGTTAGGGAGCGTATATGTGGAAAATATATATATATATATATTGGCTCTGGATTTATCAAAAAGGGGTTGATAAGTTTGCATAGGGAAATGGAAAAAAGGCCCTCTGTGAAATATAGCAATGGTGAGGCAAATCTTGCTATAACAGATGCCCCCTAATGTGTGAGATCAAAGGAGTATCTGCAATGGCTGAAATACATTATAAATAACCCAGAAGTGGAGTGGTAGAGAACCAGCTAGATGAACACAATTTCTCATTACATCATGTACTGACTTTTCATATATGGCTGCCAAGAATACAATGCAGATCAATGTGGAAAATATACCAACAAGTGTTCATGGCCATGAGTAGGCAAGTATAAATGTGGTTACATGTCAACAACTGTCATAGTCATGAACAAGGCCCAGTGAAACCAGTCTCAAAATCAATATGAAGATATCTATATACCATGGAGTACAATCTAATCTCCCATGATCGTTGAAGTCAAATAGGTACTGGTTCAATGAAATGGAATCAACAGCTCAGGAAAGTTGCATCCATAAAGTGATGTCTTCAAGTCTTCAATACAATCCACCAATGGTGCAAGTCTACATCATGTGAATAAATGAGTTGAGTTCGAACACGATGAGACATCATTTTATTACTGGTCATTGAGGTATACCATTAACAAACGTGAGATAGCCTACCAATGATGAAATTAGGTATCAAGGCACTTAGTACATATATACAAATGTGAATAAAGGAGATGGTGTCGAACACTTGAGAGATCCATTGATCAGGAGACATTGATGTATTCCCATCTGTCAATGGAGAGAGAGCCTACCACTAATGACTGCAAGGCTCAAGGTACTCATAAAAATCTAGGTCTCGTATCCAAAATACATGAGCTGAAGTCGATGGAAAGAGACCTGCTGAAAGGAGAGCATTAAGGCATATCTCATCAGTCAGCACGAGGAACAAAGCAGGAGCTTCATGATTTGGTGGAGATCGAACGAAGAACATGTTCATGAACCAACGACCCTGTGCATCTTTCGCGTGTTCCAAATGCAAGCGGTACATGAAAAAGACCCTCTGAATAGCAACCAATGATGAAAATTGCTGACAAAGGCAAGGAAACCACCAATAAGGCTAATGGAATCCAAGACACTGCACGAATCCCAAATTGTGAATAGATGTCTTGCCGTCGAACACAAGGGAAACCACCCAGTCAATGACCCATGATGAAATGTCAATTGTTGGGTTCAAGGTGACATACCAATGATGAAAGTAGGGCCAGGGTGCATCATAAGACCAAAGTATCATGTGATTCTGAGACAAACTGAGTGTATGGCCGACATGAAAATTCAATATTTTTGAGGAGTGGACGACACATGTTGATAGACTTCCTTTGAACAAGAGCATGAGACATACGGTGGACTCTAACAGCATAGATTTAATGATGTGACAACTAGATGTAGGAGGCATCCATAATGTTCTCTATAGTGATTGGAAGATTAACCAGTCGGTAGAGAAAATTCTATAACGAGATCAACTTCCTAAGGCCATGCTAAACCCAGAATTATGATGATGCAAGGACTCAATAACTTTGTTCTTTGTTCAAAGGTGACACGACTGCTTCCAATTAAAATATAGTACTCCCTTCCCACCCGTCTTTTTTTGTTTTTTCATAACAAGTGAATTCTATGATACAGAGGAGGGAATGGGTGTCGCAAGTAAGAAAAACTAGTTCCAACAGTGGAATGTACCTATGCTCAATGCAAGGAAATGCATGTGGGAGATGGAAACAAGGGGTGATGTTCCCTCCAGGGTATAGGGTGTCAAATTGTGAAGGATATAAACAAGGCTCTTCTTGKTTGAGGATGCAAACTGCTTGGGCCATGGTTTATAACGCAAAGCGAGAACCGGCTAAAGACTCAATACTGCAAGCAAGGGCATGAGATGCAATCACAATATAACACCAAAAAATATCCTTTTTTATATATTTTAGTCTACTTGGTGTGAAAAAGGGGTAAACTTGTGCCAAATAGAYGTCTTTTCAAATCCAATTTACAAGTGTTAAATTGACAATTTCACTCGATGATCTTTTCCATTTTTTATAGCGRGTCAGAAAAGAGCTTAACTAAGACTCATGATCTTTCAAATCTAATTTTAACRAGTGTGAAAGGGACAAATCACTCGAGGATATTTTCAATTTTTAATAATGAGTCGGAAAAGAGCTTAACTAAGACTCATTTTTAGTTCTAATCAACATGTAAAGGGGGAGGCCAAGGTTCCCATCCCGGCCTTCTGTCGAAAGTCAATATCTTGCAGATAGCTGACAAAATATTGGGAAATCCCAATGCTCTCCAAGTCGAGGAGGAGAAAGTGCTAACGGAGTACATAGTCTTTGTTATGGTTTGAATAATGTCTCTTAGTGGAAAAGACATAGGCGGGGGTATGGGATGCCCCATCAAGTCGTCCCAATTGAAGGGGGTCTCGTCAGGACTTGGAGGAAGAGAATTCGGGGGAAGAATAAATCTCTCTCATTTAGAAGGGGGAGGATTTGGAATGTTGATGACATTAATGAAAGGTGCATCACTCTCTTCAGGAAGAGTCGATTTGACCATAAATGGAACCGGTGTGGTCACTTCTTCATCTATAGGTTGAAGAGGATGCATGGTAATGGGGGCAGAAGATGCTTCACCCTTCGTGGAGTGGGTGAGGTCAGAGGAAAATCTCAGTGGTGAGACCGCTAGGATCATTAAAGGTGAAGTGGTGTGAGGAGGAAACATGGGTGTCTCGGAGTCTGAAGGGATTTTGGGCGAGCCCCATGCCTCTGGTATCTCGGCAATCACTAGGCACAAATGAGTAAGATGGCTTCCTTCACAAGTCCTGCAAAGGAATCTAGGCTTACATGTGAGACGTTTAGGATTCTCGATGGGACTGGCTAAGGAAAGAGATTCGTCTCCTGTATGATGAATAGGAGTTGGAGACATGACACGGCTATGATATGGGGTGAAAAGGATGGTGCCCCCAACATAATTGGTAGAGGTTGGAAGCGAGTTGTCGACATGATTTGTAGAAAGTGTTGACTCATCTTCGACATGACTAGTAGAGGCGGGCGATGATTCACTAGTGTGGATTACAATGGTTGGGTTAGCGATAGATTGTGGTATTTGATTCCAGAGTCCCAAAAAAGATTGATTCTTAAACATTGCAGGCCAGAAAGGATCCTGGTATACTCTATGTCCTGGCCCAGAAACATGGTGGTTTATGCCAAGGTAGTCCGAAGAGGTCTGGACAGGCATCATCACTGCGGTCTGTGAAGGGACCGAGGTAGGATAAGAATTATTTGAGTGAGGATATATGTTTCCCCCTTGTGAGGGTGTCCCATAATGAGGGTAGCTCAAATTATAAAATTGATTCTCCCCATACGGAAGACCTGGGGGTACTTGAGGACCTGGTGCAGAAAAAGTGTTTAAAGGGACGGACATGGTAGATGAAAGATACATGGGCAAGGTGTAATAAGCACCCATCTGAGCACTGGATCTTGAAAGAGCATAGCTAGGAGTGGATCCATAAGGTGGAAGGTTCCAACCTCCCATGGGAACATGACTCATATCAAACGAAGAAGTGGGCATGGGAGCGATGGTTCCCCTCGGTCCAATGCTAGGATTCATATAAGTAGAGTAGGGAGGGGGTTGCATGTGGGAAGGCATATCAACAGAAAAATGACTAGAGACCCAAGGTGCAGGTTGAGCGTTGTAATCATGCATACCATTGTAAAAACAGAAGGGTTTACACCCATGAAATGAGGAGGCATCATGCGGGGGGTAGCGGTAAATGGAGGAGTAAAAGGAACTCCGCTATCCATGATAATGAAACCAAAACCAGAGCCCTAGGTCCAACTAGTAATCAAAGAGCATACCAAAAAGTCAAACGGCCAATATGCATGCAAACAGGCTAAAGTGGTTGAGTGGCCTCCCTCGCTAAAGAAGGTATGTCTCATCCAGGAGGGACCTGATACTCCCTGCTAAAGTTTGGAGGTAAAAAAATCAGTTATAAGGGCCCTTGTAGGCTTAAAAACCAGTCGGTCAGATCCCCCCGGAGAGGTAATCCTCCATAAAGGTTGTGTGTTGTCTGACCCTTATCTGACTCAGGATACAAGCAGAATAACTCTTGCAAGTAAGCTATGAGAAACCTAAGTCAATCAACTAATCAACCACTGTATAACCAATGCACAGATGAACAGTCGTAAGTCTGGATTATCGTATGGGCAGGGTAGCAAAGCCTGAAACCTTGAAAGTAATACCTCTCACAGAGGTATGGATACTAGCAAGATCCCCAAATACGAATAAATCCACAGAAATATTTCTGATGCTAGGTGAGTATCCAAGGGTTATCCCTTCAACAAACTTCACGCGACCTCTTGCTTAACTGCGGTGTGAGAGGAGCCTCCTAATATTACCAATTATACAACGGATTTCTCAACTCCCTGTCTCAGACACATATGTTGATTTAATTTCCTTGGATAATTTTACTCACAAAATCATATTCCAAGGCACTAAATCCTAGGCTAKTTTGTGCACCCTAAACAATAAAATCGTTACTAATCAATTTTAGTTTAAAGAATAAATTTTATTGGYCGTGATTGCTCAAAGAGGTATGTAAATGAAACTCATGGTGTTATGAATCTGCATGAAAAATAAAAATAGATATAATGCAAAGCCTAACTTTAACTTTTCAGTGAATGATATACTAAAAAACAGTTTAATCCTCAATTTTAACTCTGCAACTCAGAAATAAAATGCAATCTTTCACTAAATGTGCTAAGCTAATGATAAAGGTTCCAAGACAAAAATACCAACCAATGCAAAATACCTATTTTTTTTGTATTTTCAATGTATTAAAAAGAAAATGCATGGACTGATAAGCGACTTGATATATAACTTCTACTGTTTATAAAAGAAATCACTTGAGCATAATACCAAGTAGCTAAGCAGACAACCCAACTACCAAGGAAAAATCAAAAACGGAAAACAAAAAGAAAGACGCCGCCCAAAAATTCAACTCCAAACATGTTTCCTGTCATCCCAGATAATCTCAACAGGCACCAAAGAGACCTAAGAAGGCTTAGTGATCCTCAAAACCTACACAATAGTCACTAAACCAAGCAAGAAAGCAAGGGGAAGTGGTATACGTGACTCTTCAAGAGAAAAGGGAATATATATGCTTCTTTCAATGGGACAACAAGCGTGTATACGCGGTTGTCAGGGGGAAAAGGGCATATATATTTTAAAACAAGGCTAGGCAAGGGTAAAAGGCTGAAAAACTCAAACCCAGAGTGAACAGACTCTGTCCAACTGTGATACGACAAGAAACACAAAGGAAAAAGAGCAATGTAAGAAGGAAAAATACTTCAACCCTTAGAAGGAAGATCTATCCCCAATGGAGTCACCAATTCTGTTACAAGAGAAAAACTCTCTATGGCCAAGGGTAAACCACAATAGATAGGTATGACTACAGAAATCAACTCAATTCCAACATGTGCTATATAAACTAATGTGCAATATGAGGAAGAAACCTACCTTGATCCAATCATTTGATGTTGTTCCACCATTGAGCACTTTGATCCAAAGCTTTACACCTGCAAGAAGTTCTCAACAAACAAGCGATGCAAGTATATAGTGACAATATATAAAATGAGTTAGCAAATCAGATAGCACAATTCATTAATAAACATTACAAACATGCCCATGGATAATAATCATATATTTTCAAGATATCGATAGGATAGGATAGGAGTATTTCTATTAATAATTGATCAACAAAAGTATCAACATTACAGACTTCTGTGCCGGCACAGTTCGAAACCAAGAAACCAAGTTCCTTCCAACTGGGTCTCCACCACTTCAATCCTCCACCAAAGGCAAGCTCATAGTAAAGAGGTTATGAGGTCCTCTCGAGAATAAGGAAAGAGCTTGGGGGCTGAACACTGTGTTCAAACTTGAGGGACAAAGGGATGTAGACTCAATATGAAGTAATTTCTCCAAAGTAACTTTGCTCTCAAATTTGAATGCTTTCTCCTCTTTTTCCATAGCTCAAAATTGTGCTCTTATAGCCTCCAGAATGCAATTGAAGGGACGAGTCGGAACGTTTCTAGTATATGGAAGGCCAAAGATCAAATATCTTCTGTCGTGACATGGAAACCCGACCTCATTTTGTATTTTCTAGCACAAATCCCAATATACGGGAGATGTAGTGGAGAAGCAAGCGTATACGCATCTTGCAAAGTAGTCAGGGAGCGTATATGTGGAAAAAAATATATTTTGGCTCTGGATTTATCAAAAAGGGGTTGATAAGTCTCCATAGGGAAATGGAAAAAGGCCCTCTGTGCAAGATAGCAATGGTGAGGAAAATCTTGCTATAACACCTTGAGATAAAGGTTTTCTTGCCTCAACAAATCATTCTAAGTAGTAAGAGTTTTAATTCGGGCCTGTAAGAGAGGAATGTCAGTGTAATAACGCTCGACCCAATGGAAACAACCATCACATTATATAGGGGAGATGATAGATCGATGAAGGGCACAGTCAACCAAGGGTGCATCAATCTTACCGGCTATTTACTTCAGATCTTGCCTAATATCAGAGAACCCTTCTTTACCTTTAAGGCATGGTGGAAATTTTTTCATGAAATCATAAGGTTCAATAGGAACAATAACTTCCCTCCTAGAATCCTGAAATTCTGGATCTTCACGAACTAGAAAATCCTCTATCTCAGGTTCCAAACCCTCGTCGATCTCGATCATATCGATCGAGCTCAGATGAGTATCATTTCGGTTCCTTAGTTTCCTATGGATTAGGCGACCTGCTTTCTTGTTCTTGAAACCCAAATATATGCAGTGTTGTTTTGTTCCTTTACAAAGCTTCTTGGCATCGGACTTAACGATAACATTCAGACTAGCATCATTCACAAGCACAAGATAGTAATTTACCTTCAATTCATTAGTCTCTTGCTCGAGAAGACTTGCAGGTGGAGAATTAAATGACGTCCCTTTGTCTAGAGGGTTTTTGTTAGTAAACTCTGGTCCATTAATTGAATTAATGAACTGGTCTTTAACCATTGGCTTGTCTAAGTTAGGGTTTACTGTCAAAAGAGGGTTTGTTGTAGGATCAACCTGGATGAAACCATTCCTCATTAAGAAGACCTCCCAATTGTCATCTATGGTTGACAAATGATGCATCAAAAAGATTTTAACCAACCCATAATGAAATAGGCTCTAGTCGACACTCTATCGCTTGTATCGTTTCGACATCTTATAGAGACTCATCAGTAAGTAAAATGGGATATATAAATCAAAACCTATGAAATTCATGAGAAAACGGATATGGTAGAGAAAAACCAATCTGTATCTACCCTCGCATGTAATGAATTGTTTCAAAATCAACAAAAAACTATATCATCTAGGTTTTAACAGGGCGGTAGGAATACCTTTGATGCAGCAAGTGGTTTTACGAGATGTCATGAAAAGACTCCACGAGACTTCTTCTATTCGGGCATTCTTGAATAATTTCTCTCCCTTTGAGGGGAGCCCTGTTGCTTTTCTCATGAATTCCTTGGTCAACGCTAACTAGATGTCTCCTATCTTAGATCTGAAACCATCAAAGGTTTGGTGAATGCTTTTTCCACATGAAGATCATAACCATGGAATTTCTTGAGAAATGCATTGCAGCCATGACTCTTTAAGTCGTCGATAGCATCGTCAAGGGATTGTAAGGCCTGACATCCATTCTGCTCTATGCAAACAATGAGCGCCATGACCACTGTAACTAGAATGAAACAATGATTACTTGGAATATTTTTAGGTTTGAATCGCGTGAGCAAGAGAAACAATTCTAAATTGAGAGTGGGAACATGAAAATAACAGAACCTGTGCGTTATCATAACTTAAATAGTCAGAGAGAAAACCAGAGGGTTCATTGTAGTCCTTACCATCTTTTGTGATGAGTGCCAAAACTATAGAGTACCAAAACCCTATGCAGGTAATGAATAGCTTCATTAATGCTTGGAGCCAGCCAAGTGAGGTGAGAATGTGAGTACAACAGGTTTGTACCCATTGGCATGGATGTTGATGTGACCATCAAACTCATGACATAATACCAAATAATTAACCAAATTTTTTCATGTAACAAAGCAATTTGATAATGAACTATCAAACCATTGAAACAATAATAATCGTATTAACACCAAAAATGGATCCAACAACCATTTAATAAGATTTAAATTTCAATTACAAAAGATATTTCTAAGGCATAAAAAATTATAACACCAAGCTAAGTTTTATGTTTAATTCATGCTTGCAGTCATGAATTAAAATAAAATGAACGAAAATGAAAACCATAAGAAATTAATAAGGAAATATTTTAATCCAATAATCACTTCAAAATTCTCAAAAATGTTTACGAAATTGAGGTGATGGCAGCTACAAAAAAATGAAATCAACATCCGATCGTGTTAAATATCAAAATCATGTGTGGATGCCAACAATGGAGACATACTGGGCAAAGCATTTATCTTTGCATCACTAGAAAATTCATGTTAGGTTGAATCAGAAAAAATGAATTTTTAAGAAATAATTGATAGCAGGTCAAGCATCTTGATCAAAACATAGAAAATAACGCAATCTAGCATCAGATGTGTTTCTGTCAGAAATATGATCTTGTATCAAATATATATTACGAGCGAGACGATGTTTAGGCAACTGACTCTGATACTATTGACAAAGCCACCGCTTCCAACAGGTGTCCATAGCCTCGGAAATGATGTCATTTAACCCACTCTAACACTTTTGTCCTGTCCAAAACTCGTCCATTCAATATAAAGAACATTTTTATTTTCGATCAATTCCAAAAATACATACCTGATAAGTTTCTTAAACCCGACATTGCTTTGTTGCCAGCAGGCCTGTTCAGTACCCCAACGAAGTTTCCTTGGAATCATGCATGCATTTACCTGCTGCCAACAGACATGTTCAGTGTCTCGGTGGGTTTATAGACACTTCCCACACCTTGCAGTGCTTTCAACTCTCTAGAATTTGTTTACATTTTCACAGAAACTTTATGATATTCAAGAGAGTGAGATGATGCGAAAAATATCAGATTTCGAAAACAAAACTTGATATTTTACAACTTATTTTCTCGTTTGACGACCTTCATCGTGATCTGAACATTTAGATTTCTATTAAGAAATCATCTCAAGGATAGGAAGGTATAATTGATTTGTTTTCCTTAAAAATAGGGATAGTGTTAAGAGTTTTATTAATGATAATCATGTCTTCTTGTAATTTAAAAAAGAAACCAGGAACATTATTTTGAACATAAAATTTATTCGTTTGATATGATTTTAAGCGTTTACAGTACTGGTTCTCTGAGGATTCATCAATTGTTTCTCTTGGATAAAAATTATGATCTCCCTTCCACAAACGAAACAGTGAATCAGACACAATTATTCAGAAACAAATAAAAAACAAGCAAAATGAAAAGAACAGAAAAGAAAATTAAACACACAAAATATGTACAAAGGGATGAATCTGGAATCATCAGGTGAAATACATTTTGAGAGCCTGGCCATTCACTAGGAAAGTGTCTAGTTGTCCCTCCAAATTATGCAGAAAGAAAGAGGTGGGACCCAATTTTCCAGAAATTACAAATGGTCCCAACCACAAATTCTAGAACTTGGTGTGTTCCCTTTTTCCCTCGTGAGCTTTGTCCCATTTGAGAACCAAGTCTCCAACATCGAAATTCCTATATGAAGAAGAATTTGAATCAAACCATATTTTTACAATTTGCTAATGTTGATCCAGTTTCTTCTTTGCTTGTGTTCTCACTTCCTCTAATTTCAATAAGGCGTTTATTCGATTTTCTAGAGGAGGGCACTCCTCTTCTTGAAATTTCTGCGACAACTGCAATGAGGGAAGTAAAACATGCGGAGGAAGAATTGCTTCTCTTCCATAGACGAGGAAGAAAGGGGAATTACCAACAGAGGTTTTTGGGGTTACCCTATCAGCCCAAAGTGCATTATACAGTGCATTGTGCTAGTTCTTGTTATTTTCTGAAACTGTCCTCTTAATGATCTTGATTAAATTTTTGTTTGTTGATTCTGCTAGGCCATTTCCTTGAGGATAGTATCTTGTGGAATACTTCAATTTGATCCATTTTTCCAAAGAAAAAACGTTCATATCAAGGGATGAAAAGTAAGAGGTGTTATCAAAGACTAGACATTCGGGAAAAGTAAGAGGTGTTATCAAAGACTAGACATTCGGTAAAAGTAAGAGGCATTATCAAAGAGCGATGATATGAGAGTTTAGGAAAGATATTACCTGATTTGTATTCACCACTTTCAAAGGTACAGCCTCAGACCATCTAGTAAAATAATCCATTTTTGTAAGGATATACTTGTGCTGCTGCAAAGAAGAAGGATTCATTGGTCCTATGATGTCAAGGCCCCATTGCTGAAAAGGAGAATCTACAGTAACAAGTTGCAAAGGGAATGCGGCCTTTTTCACCCGTCATGCAGCCTTTTGGCAGATTATGCATTTGTGACACAACACATGGGCATATTTAAACAAAGTGGACCAATAGTATCCAGCTCTTAGCACTTTGTCAGCAGTGGTATCTCCACTGAAGTGACCACCGACTTCACTTGCATGGAGTTTAGATGACACTCTTTCTAACTCTTCCTTTTCCAAACAATGCATAAGAACACCATCAAGGTTCTTTTGAAATAATACATCATTGATTAACTGGAAAGATGCAGATTTTAGTCTAAGTTCTCTTATGTTTTTAGTATCAAGATTACGGGGAGAAGATCCATGTGTCAAACAAAATTTAATGTTCTCATACCAGGAATTGGCAGTAACTTGTGCACAACTGATTTTTTTTTCGTTATGTTGATTTTCATTTAAGTTGTTGATTTGACTTTCTTGTTCTCTAACTAAATCAACCACTAGTTTACACAAGCCTTGACCTCTAACAATCTGTGCAGGGGATATTTCGAGGTCATATTCCTGCAATGACTTCATCCAATTTTCCCTTTTCTCACCTAGTTTTTTTTGTACTAACATGTTTCTTACAGCTGGGTAAGGAACAATAACCTTAGTTTTGGATTTCAGCAGGTATGAACATAAGTGTTTCACTTCTTTAAAAACAACATATGTCTGTTGATCTACTACTGTGTAATTAAGATCTTATCCTTTGGAAGTGGAGTTCATGAAGGCAATGGGTATCTCATTGCTTTCAACTTTTTTCTGGGTTAACACCGCAACATAAGATGGATCAGAAGCAAAGGTGTAAAGAGTGAAATCCTAAGAAAAATCAGGACTCATCAAGGAAGGATCCTCTATTATTTCTTTTCTAATGGAGTCAAAAGAATTAATTTCTTGTGGTCCCCAATGGTACAAAACATCCTTTTTAATTAAATTCTGTAATGGTCTTACCATTTCCGAGAAACTTGGGACAAATCTTCTGGCGAAATTAATCTTGCCCAAAAAGGACTACATGGCATTTTTGGAAGGAGGGGGGAGTTTAGCAATAGCTTGGGTTCTTTCAAGGTCAATAATCATTATGTCCTTAGACACTATAAACCCAAGAAGTTTACCTTGTTCCACTGCAAAGACCGATTTCTTAGGGTTGAGAGATATAACGAACTTGCTGCATCGTTCTAGGTCAGCCCTGAGGTGAGACAAGTGATATTTCTTGTTTTTAGAGAAACTCGTGATATCGTCAAGATAGACCATGACCGATTGGTTTATGAGGCCACAGAAAGCAATATCCATTGCTCTCTGAAAAGTGGCACCGACGTTTATCAGTCCAAATGGAATTTTTTTTGTAGGCATAAGTGCCCCATGGGGTGCAAAAGGTGGTTTTAAGATGATCTGAGGGAGACATGAGGACCTGGTTGTATCCAGAAAATCCATCTAGCAAACATAGTCTTTCGGAACCAGACACCTGCTGGAGAATTTGTTCCATTGGAGGAACATGGTAATTGTCTTTATCATATGCTCGGTTTAGGTTCCGAAAATCGACACAAAGTCGAATTTCACCACTTTTCTTCCTTACAGGGACTAGATTAGACACCCATTGTGTGTACCTTACCAGGAAAATTATATTTGCAGTTAGTAATTTATTTAGTTCTTTTTTAACAGTGGGTTCCAATTTAGGGTGCATCTTCCTCAATTTCTGTTGAAAAGGTTGTGTCTGGGGTTTCATGGGGAGGATATGTTGTATGGTATTAGAGTTGAATGTTTTCAAGTCATCATACGTCCAAGAAAAAACATCTTTAAATTCTTTAAACAATTTTATGAAATCATATCGTTCTTTCTCGGAGCATCCTATTCCCAGATTGATATTTTGAGGATTTTCCTTCGTTCCTAAATTAACTGTCTCATAAATCAAAGAAGAACTGTTCATTTTACAATTAACTATCCCTCTAAATTTATCATGCAAGTCATAAAAATTTTCTAGTCTTACAACATATCTGGGGATAGAGTTTACCAGATCAGATGTCCATTCAGGAGATCTAGGATCTGATATTACCATGAAATTTTGGATATTTTCATCGTGAGTACCTTCATCAATGACCGCACATTGAAAAGTATCTTCCATATGTAGGAAGTTGGTAATTTGTTGATCATCATCGAATACTCTCCAATTTGTGATGTTATCCGGGATCGACGACCTGAACAATAATTCAATTGAAAAAGCATTAGGGGAAAGACCTTCAATGGGTAATAGTTTAGAAGCAACATTGGCCAATAAATCAGCTTCCGAATTACTTAATCTAGGAATGGAATTTATGTTAAATGCTGAAATTTTTTGCATAAAAATACCTCATTTTGGTAGCTTTTCAGATGTGGTGATAAGCAATGTATGGTGTTTCTTACCTGCTTAACCATGATTTCCAAATCACAAAATACCATTAAATTTTTCACGTCCATATCCACTACTTTTCTAATCCCTTGTAGAAGTGCTTCGTATTCGGCGATGTTATTAGTGCACTCAAACTCTAGCTGGCAGGCAATAAAAGTCTTATTGCCTGCAGGATCGATGAGTACACAACCTGCCCCTACTCCTTTGGATTTGGATCCATCAAAGTACAAAGACCAGATTTGGGCTTCATCAGTAGTACTTGGAATACTCGACAAAGCTAATGTCTGAGTATAAGTCACAATTTCCGATTGCTGCCCAGGATCAGTAATAGAAGAAATTTTGGTCATGAAATTACCAAAGAAGGTATTCATTCTCTGCATTTCAAATGAGTTTGCAGATGTGATGAAAGGTTCATTAGGATCATTTAGATCTGTCACAATATGATTTAGATAACGTTCTTTGTTTATCTTGATTTTGTTGGGCAGTCCATTTTTAGGCAACCACAAATGAGACCAATCTGTGGCAAAGTAACCATGCAGTTGTTCAGACCAGTGCCTTCTTAAAAATAAACCATAAACTTTAGGGATATCTACAATGATAATTTCAATTATCTGATGAACCTTAGGATTGGAAGATAATCTAACCAGAACATTCTTAAGCTCACCAATTACCTTAATGTTTGTTCGATCAAGCTGAATGATTTTGAAATCAGAAGGTTTAACTTCTGCATTAATTTTTTGAAAAACAGATAGAGGCATCACGTTTGATGATCCAACGGAATCGACCATGAAATTATGTACATTCCTATTAAAAATTTCAAAGGTTAACAAAAAAGGCGGGACATTTTTTCGAGCATTAACATCATAATTCTGTTGATTTTTAGTTGATGTCCCTAAAACAGTTTTATTTACATCTGCTACAGTTTTTCCTGCTAAATCCATTTTATCTGGAAGTTCAGATGTCATTTTAGTTGGGATTTTTCTGGCTGTGTTTGAATTGATTTCTGTTGATTTCTTTCTACTAGGATCGTTGTTTTTACTGTTTTCAACAATATTTTGAAGCATTTTCTGCAAAATAAGGGGAAATTTCAGCAGCTTGAAAACATAAATATTAGCTCTCAGTTTTTTTAGATCCTCAATCAAACCATATTCTAAAACTGGAGCTTCTAATCTCTGTTTAATTTCATCCTGCTTTGACTGTTTTGGAAACACATTTTTACCGACTTCAGAAGAGGGTTTGTTTTGCATTTTGCTTCTTGTGTTGTAGGGGTAAACAGTTTCAAAATTTGCTTGGAAGATGTTGTCCGAGAAGTGATCGAAGACATTGGGAGATGATTCTTGTTCTTCAGGTTCTTCTTCCTCAACTATGTCTTCATAGTTTTCGGGAGGGGCAAAGGTAGAATTATCATGTGCTTCTAAGATGGTTTGCAAAGTGTATTTTAGACTTTCGAAATTTAGACCTTCAGTGGTTGGGTTTATCTAGTTGGGAGGAAAAGGTTTTCTGAAAGGATGTTCAAAGCTTCCTTTGCTTATTGATGCCTCCTCGGCTGATCTCTTTAAGTTGATGACCTAATTAGACAATTTTTGGAAAGCTTTCTGCAATCTTTCTAAATCTAAAGTTTCTGATTGATTTTTCATTTGAGGAGGCCAGGTAAGGATCTTTATTTTCTTTTTGGAGGATGAAGTTGTTTCAGCTTCGCTACTAAGATTATCTTTTAGGCTTAAAATATCTCCTTCAATTTGGCTTTCCTCCTCAAAGGATTCAAGCAATGTGTTATTTTTA
>JASDQU011025644.1:22367-40989 GCA_032191745.1 Picea mariana | reverse complement strand
CCATTTGTTGATGGGCATAAGTGACACACCGTGAACTGGAATGGTATATATGGTTCTGGGTTGTCTAATTAAACCAAGCCATTTGGTGTGATCTATCCTGGCAGTTTTAATGTTTCTGTTAGCCAACTAAGGTTCTAAAACAAAGAAAAGAAATAAACTACTCTAAAGTTACAACTACAATACTATGTATACGAATCTAGTTATTTACAAATGCTAAATAGAAACATAAATATGAACATGTGATTATAAATAGGATATTTACAGATTGCAAGTTTTAGAGGATGCCTTGCGAAATCAATGTTTTTGTAATTGTCTACGAAGTAGATAAAATAAGCACATATTTTTATATTTTCTGTTTAATAAATTAAAATCTAAAAACTCAAAAGATACAAATAAAACATAATCTGAAACAAGAACAAAATAATAGTCACAACCATTTTAAACTGTCTCATTTCACTAATACACTAATAACGGAAATTGAATGCGAATAAAACTAACCTGAGATTAATCTCATATTGTGCCTATATCCCTATAAAATCCAAACTTCTAGTTATATTTCCTGTGAGAGAAACCTGAAACGAGCTTATGCTAACATCTCCTGAGTAAACTCAAGAGCGTCTTCTAGGACAAGGATATAAGAATAGAAAAATAAACATATAGATCTAGTGACCATATGATGATGAATGTTTACAGTAAAATAAATTTTAATGTGAATCATTCATATGATAGATCGAATCAACATCAAGTATAAATCATTGATATCAAAGAGAAATAACGATCACATATATAATACATATGAAACATAAAATTATAGACAAACTTTAATGTGTTGAATCAAATGAAACATTATATTCTATGGAGGCTAAAGCTATGTAACATATTAACATCCCATAATATAAAAGGCAAAACATAAATGGAACAATGTCACGTTGGTCTAAAGCTGAAATGTGAACAACTTGTACATTCAGTTCTGAGAGTTACATGTCCATAATATGTTTCAATAAAATATGTCTTTTACTAACAAAGTGAACAGTATTTAAAGTAACCTGGGATCCAAATACTCATATCTCACAGGATAGAGTTGTATCCCCCCAAATCAAGTACTATTACAAAAATAGTGGATTAAAAACCACTCATAACAGAGTTGGTTTATTCAAAAATTAAATCAAAGTTTCTATAAAACACAAAGAAGGAAAAAATACTAATCATTTAGGCGTATGATTGAACATATTTTCTCCAAGTAATCAGCAGCAAGATATCTTGTTTCCTGAGAATAGCAAACCAACTTAATAAATTAGAAAGACAATTTCTAAATAACTAATTCTTCTTAAAAGAGACTTGGCTACAAAATCGAAGATTCTGTATCCAGTCTTAATTTTAGTAAATGAAATCAAACTTCTAATCGACTTATTTCGAATTAAATAACAGAAATAAAATGAAAGGAAAAACAAAAATGTTTTACCATTAAAAGTTAATTAATGAGGAGTCAGATAGTTCAAAGTTTATTATTGCCTTGACACTGGTCGCATTCTTAATGACTAGGTTGATACGTTTAGTCTTCCTCTCTGCATGCTCCTTGAGATCAAGGTTTTCTTGCCTCAACAAATCATTCTGAGTAGTAAGAGTTTTAATTTGGGCCTGTAAGAGAGGAATGCCAGTGTAATAACGCTCGACCCAATGGAAACAACCATCACATTGTACAGGGGAGATGGTGGATCAATGAAGGGCATAGTCAACCAAGGGTGCATTAGTCTTCTGACTGTTTGCTTCAGATCTCTCCTAATACTAGAGAACCCTTCTTTACCTTTAAGGCATGGTGGAAAATTTGTCAGGAAATCATAATTTTCAGTAGGAAAAATAACTTCCCTCCTGGAATCCTGAAATTTTGGATCTTCATGAACTAGAAAATCCTCTATCTCAGGCTATGAACCCTCATCGATCTCGATTAGATCGATCAAGCTCAGATGAGTATCGTTTTGTTTCCTTAGTTTCCTAGAGATTAGACGACCTTCTTTCTTGTTCTTGAAACCCAAATCTATGCAGTGTTGTTTTGTTCCTTTACAAAGCTTCTTAGCATCAGACTTAACAATAACGTTCAGACTAGCATCATTCACAAGAACAAGAGGGTCATTTACCTTCAATTCATCAGTCTTTTGCTCATGAAGACTTGCAAGTGGGGAATTACATGACGTCCCTTAGTCTAGAGGGTTTTTTTCAGTAAACTCTGGTCCATTAATTGAATTACCGAACTGTTCTTTAACCATTGGCTTCTCTAAGTTAGGGTTTACTTTCAAAAGAGGGTTTGTTGTAGGATCAGCCTGGATGAAACCATTCCTCATTAAGAAGACCTCCCATTTGTCACCTATGGTTGAAAAATGATGCATCAACATGATTTTAACCAACCCATGATGGAATAGGCTCGATTTGACACTTTGTCTCTTATATCGTTTCGACATCTTATAGAGACTCGTCAATAAGTAAAATGGCATATCTAAATCGAAACCTACAAAATTCATGAGCAAACAAACATGGTAGAGAAAAACCAATTCATATCTACCCTCACATGTAATGAATTGTTTCATAATCAACATAAAACTATGCCATCTAGGTTTTAACAGGGCGATAGGAATACCTTTGATGCAACAAGTGGTTTTACAAGATGTCATGAATAGACTCCACGAGACTTCTTCTATTCGGGTGTTCTTGAACCATTTCTCTCCCTTTGAGGGGATCCCTATTGCTTTTCTCACAAATTCCTCGGTCAACTCTAACTAGATGTCTCCTATATTAGCTCTAAAACCATCAAAGGTTTGGGTGAATGTTTTTTCCACCTGAAGATCATAAACCTAGAATTTCTCAAGAAATGCATTGTAGCCATGACTCTTTAAGTCATCGATAGAATCCTCATGGGATAGTAAGGTCTGACATCCATTCGGCTCTATGTGAACGACAGGCGCCGTGACCACTTTAACTAGAATGCAATGGCAATTACTTGGAATAGTTTTAGGTTCTAATCATGCGATCAATAAAAACAAGTCTGAATGGAGAGTGCGAACATGAAAATAAAAGAACATGTGCGTTATCATAACTCAAATAGTGGGAGAGAAAAACAGAGGGTTCGTTGTAGTCCTTACCATCTCTTTTGATGATTTCCAAACTATAGAGTACCAAAACCCTATGTAGGTAATGAATAGCTTCATTAATTCTTGGAGCCATCCAGGTGAGGTGAGAATGCAAGTACAACAGGTTTGTACCCATTGGCATGGACGTTTATGCGACCATCAAACTCATGACAGAATACCAAATAATTAACCAAATTTTTTCATGTACCAAAGCAATTTGATAATGAACTATCAAACCATTGAAACAATAATAATTGTATTAACACCAAAAATGGATCCAACAACCATTTAATAAGATTTAAATTTCAATTACAAAAGATATTTCTAAGGCATAAAAAATTATAACACCAAGCTAAGTTTTATGTTTAATTCATGCTTTTAGTCATGAATTAAAATAAAACAAATGAAAATGCAAACCATAATAAATTAATAAGGAAATATTTTAATCCAGCAATCACTTCAAAATTCTCAAAAATGTTTACGAAATTGAGGTGATGGCAGCTACAGAAAAATGCAATCAATATCCGATCGTGTTAAATATCAAAATCATGTGTGGATGCCAACACAATCCAAGTACCCAACTCTCTTCTAGCCAACCTGTACCTCCCCAAGAGAATGGACCTCAACCCTTCTCTACCACAAAGTCCCTTGGGTAGTGCTTCTCCTTATTTTCCAGGGCCTCTAGCACAGTTGGTCCAAAATCTCATTGTTGGAACTCTCAGGACTCGTAGTTGTGAGAAAAACAGGGCACAGGCCAATGCATCTCAGACATGCAGGCCCCAGATCACGACTGGATTTCACTAGTGACCATTAAAACCAACTATCCCATGGATAATTCTCAACAGTTCTTTTCCCTTTTCCAAGACAAGACGTAGGTGAGGATGGATCGATGAATGGGTGAGTGAGTGAATGAAATTGCGTGAGGGAAAGAATGGTATGAAATGCAAGAGTGAAGGAGTGGACGATCCAACAGTCGAACCACCCCATCAGACCAGAGGCAGATTTAAGTAACTTCGTGGGGAATCAAGAACCTCCTAGCCTTCCCCAAGAAACTCACATAATCGATCCCCTCCCTTAGGCAAAAAGGGTAATTAACATAGGAATAAACACTTAGCCCCTCAAGCCCCCTCTCTTGTGGAATCATAGCCCCCTATAACTCTAGTCCTTATCTGTCTAGAAACCAACCATGTATTTATTATTAATAATGATAAAAACATTACATGTCTTGGGCACACTTGCCTTTTAATAATTGTTTTGGCACCCTGGCCTCTCAGCATTGTAACAATAAATTATTTAAAATTGGGGTTCAAAACCTAGGGTGTTACAAATTCCTTGAGGCAAAGTTGGAAAATCATGTTGTTCTCCTCATAAATTGAGTGGGATAGAACTAGCTCTCTTTCTTGGGTTTCTTTTTCTTTCATTTCTTTCTCTTTCTTCATTGAGAATTTCATTTTTTTTCTTCTTGGTCACCCATGATTATTATACCACTGGCTTCATATTTTTGAACTTTGGGTTTCTTGGTGAATCTCAAGTTTCTTACTTTTACTTCTTGTCAATGGACCTTTGTATGATTCCATATTTTAAAAGTTTACGACTATCTTCATTTTCTCAAAGATATTGTTATTTCTTCTTCTTGAGCAAAAAATTCCCAGGTTCTTTTGATTTCTTCACAACTCCTCATTGTTATGATTTTTATTTGGGGTTGGTTATGTTTTGGTAGAGTCATCCAAATTTTTGGTTTGTGAAACCAACCTTTTGTTTAACTCCTGAGTATGGTCGCCAAAAAATGTTGATCAAAATTCTTTCTTATGGTCTTAAACACAACATCACAATGATAAATCCTCCTTTGTTTTTAAAGAGGTGGTACTACTCTATTTTTAAATAACATGCAAGAACATAAAAATTTCCTAAGAGGATAAGGATTTATTCTTGAAACAAATATTCATGTGCAAAGAGTACCTAAGAAAGGACAAAGTATCTTACAAAAAGAAAATATTTACACTATAACACAATATTTTAAACTAAAAGAGTATACAATATCATAGGATTACATTTCCATCATAACATTCGTCAAAGACACAATATTCAACATAGGAAAGGAAAATATGGACCACATAAAGGAAGATAACTTTAAATGACCATTCCATTAAATGAAATAAATATTTTGATAAACACACATTTGAAATAGTGTTCTTAGAAATAAAAGTATAAGATATCAATAATGTTATCTCCCGAAGAGTTCTCTCGGAACCTCGAAAAATAATAGGTGTATTTATAAAAATAAACAATAATGTTTGAGATTTCAATAAAATTAAATTGCATTTTTCCTTCAAAGATGAATGGAATGGGGATCCCATGGACCATAAAATGAAGAGAGACCTAGAAGAAAAAAGAAAGAAGTCAGGGGTCAACCTTTGGTTTCATATATTTTGGGAATAGAAAAGGAAAAATGACTATTGACCGAGGAAGAAAAAAGTGGTGAAAGAAAGAACATGGTGACTACTCGACTTACTATGATGGAAATTAAAAATCTTCATTTTCTTGTTGTGGTGTCTCTTGTAGGTTGTTGTTGTGTTGGAGGTGGAATAACTGATGTAATGAATTCTTGTTGATCTTTCTCGGTTATCTTAACTAAGGCCTTTGTTAACCATTGTTCAATGTACTCCCTCATTGGAGCAGCCGTTATTTTATGTTTGTTCTTAGTTTCAAATAACTCGTTCTCTAGTTCTGTTAAATCAAGGCTTAACTAACAAAGAGTGTCCTCAATGTCTTCATTATTATTTACATGTTGGACTATCCATATTTCTATTTCATCCTCAGATAACACAATTGAATCACTAAATTCATTGGCCCAAGAAACTTTTAATGCTTCCAATTGTTTAAGTAGTTCATCCCTTGATAAAAGTATTGTATCCATTATTAAGTGTGGGCCATCTAAATACTTGGTCAAATAAAAAAGTTTCAAGAATATATCACCCCTTTTATTGTTAATCGTATCACACTTAGGAAACAACTCTCTTAGAAATTTGATTCTCTTTATCCAGCAAGCATTGATATGTTTCATGAGAACCTTGGAGGGAAGGTTTTGATCTCTTCTATGTTTCTCGCTCAAACTTGAAATATTCATTGCGAATGTTCCCATATATTCCTTATAGAATCCTTCATCGTTTTCTAAATCTTTTTGGAGATACTCCTTAAAGTAAAAAACCCTTGTTGAGAAAGTAGTTGATCTTTGTGCTAATTCCCAAATTTCAAGGATTAAGTCTATTCTTTTCTTAATATTGTCTCCAATGTATTTCCTTACAACCATTAGTAAGCTAGATGAACCCTTTAATCTGGAATTGGTCTTTGGGACATCTTCAAGATTGAACATTGGTTGTATTACAGTGATAGGCTCAGAGAATAAATATTTAGTAATCAAATATTTTTTTTATTCCTTTATTCTCTCTTTAAAAACCAAATTTTTATTTTCTATATAAAAAATGGACTCCTTCAAGGTTTCCCCCATTGCATCATGAAATTGCATGATTTTCAAGAGTGGAACTTGTTGATGTTCAGATTGGTCAAGATACAAACAACAACCTCATGAGGATATGAATCCCCCTACATTTTTATAGAGGTGGTACTCATCTTTGGTTGAAATGTTGAAAGATTGTTTATATGATTCTACAATAAATGAAAAGGGTGAATTCTAAAAATAAAACTGTGAAAGATATCCCAACAAAGCTTTGTACATACAAATGTACAACCCTTGTATACAGTTATACAAATATACATCATATAATTTGAATAAATAAAGAATTAAGTCTGTCAGCAGAGAAATGTATCCACAAGGTTTTGGAGTCTCCTTTCAATAGACATTCTGCCTTTCTTATAAAATAAAATGAACTTGGAATCTGCTATGACTTTTGGAAGATAAAAAATAGAAATAGACACATCTTCAAAGAACTTTAAATGAGTATTTATTTGGAACTCAAAAAATATTTTGATAGACAAGACATTTGGAATTGCATTCTGTCAACTCAAAGTCTGAGAAATCACTAATGTAGTGCCTCGAAGTAGTTCTTTACAGATTTTTTTTATAAAAATGTCCCAAATATGACAAGTTTAGTAATGTCATAAACAAGAAAGTTGAAACAACCTCTACAAAATATCAATGACAACTAATGAACTGAATGAAATAGTAATTTCCTTTTTACAAGGAGGGATATTTCTCCTTTGGACCTGAAATGTTAAAATATGACTAGAGAAATTAGAGAAAGAACTGCTCAAACCCAAATCTTCTTGTTTTTCCGACAATACATGAAATATTTAGTGGAAGGAAATAGAGAAGAAGCAAATGTAAGGAGAGAAAAGTTTAAGTATGCCAATTCACAGAATCTTTGAAAGATAGAGATTTTCTTCCTATAGACTCTTCGACTGTAGAAACTTGTGACTATCAACCTATTTGATAGAGCCTTCTCTTTCTTTTTAAAACATGCTCTCAAAACTTCTTGAAGTAGTTAGGGTTTTCTCTTCTAGAATTTTCCACACACTTCCTCTTTGGAATAAATCTATTTAATCGATGCTTTATTGAAGTTTCATTAATGAACTTAATTCATTGGAATTTTTGGCTTGAAGTGGGACCCATTTCATCTTTAATAAAATTCATTTAATTAACTTTTATTTCCAAATTTTTAAACTGGTTGTCTTTAAATAGTGGACCATGTTTTAATTTTTTGATCATGATATTTGACCTCTCAGCCATATAAACCATTCCAGGAGTAATTTTTATCATTCCGTATTTCAAACGAGTCCTCTTGAGCACAATTTGTAGGTACATATGTCAAGTTATAAGCTCGGGAAGTTGAGGTTCCAAGCATATTTACCAACAAGCAATGGAAACTAAGCCAAATGTTCTTTCAATTTCTGATATAATCCTGGTAAAATTCAGCACTTAAAACCTACCCCATCATCTTCCCCGACGAATTACCTTTCCAACGAGGTTTATTTTTCCTCAAACGGAGGTCGAGAACTCAAGATATGAGCTCACAATGTCGAAGACTCAACCACCATCCATCCAATTCATGGATTAATCTTGGCCCTTCATTAAAATTTGTGTTTTAGAATCCCACATGCATTGTGGTAGTTTATATTGTAGTTTATATATGGTAAATATTACCATTTTATTCATGTGAAACAAGAGGAACGTATGGAGTTCTAGCCTTGGGAAATTTATGACTTAATAAAATTTTGATGGCCCACTTTCCTAGTTAGCGCCCAATCAACATCCTTGTCATCGCCCAGTCAACATCGAATCACCATCCATGTCATCATCATATGTATCACTGTGATAAGTTTTCACGAGCTTTCACATGTCATAATTTCATTCATTTTCATGTCTTCCATGTGTCTTGTTATAATTGGCCCACACGTCATGCTACAGTTAGTTGAAAACTTGAATAAGAGAGTGAGTTAAAAATAATTCTAAGTATGGGAAAATGAGAGCATGGAAAGAGGGAGTAAGGGGGATTATATGTAGAGGAGGTCCCGAGGGTAAGGGGTATGAATCGCAGGTGCGTTTCTTGATGTCGTGGGTATGGCATGTGTGGAGTGAGATCTCGCGAGGTAAGAATAAAGGAGAAGGGGCATCTGAACCTTAATAGAAGAGAGGTAGTGTAGAGAGGGGTGGGAATGAAAATAAAGACTGAGTAGAGTGGATTAGTCAAATAGGTTATGGGTGGAGTGATAAGAGAGGGGGAAGGGGATATGAAGAATAAAACTAAGTATGGGAGAGTTAAGTGAGGGGGATATGGTAGAGTGAATTTTTTCAAAAAACTTTTAAGTATGGAGAATAGGATACGAGGAGGAGAGGGAATATGAGTGAAAAAATTATAAGTATGGAGAATAGGAAAAGAGGAGGAGAGGGGATATGAGTGAAATATATAAATAAGACTAAGTCTTAGACTAAGTGTGGTAGAGTGAGGTAGGAAGATTAATAAATAAACTAAGTATGATAAGACTAAGTATGGTAGAGTGAATGAGAGGATGAAACAACCAAGTCTTAGCATGAGAGTGTTCTATGGACAAGTGGAGAAGCGATACTAGAAGTATTCCAAGACTAATTACTAAAAATGAGTACCAAGACTAAGTATTGAGGATGAGTACTGAGAGAGAAACCAATTGTGTTACACATGGAAGAAGTACTCTTTAGACAAAAATGTGGATATCTTGAGCATAGAGACTTGGATTTTGAATCTGTAAAATGTGTGACAAAGCTGAGCCTAAGGGATACGCTGTGAGATTATGATTTTTCAAAATTTCCTTCTTCTAATACCATTTTTTTTACTATCACAAAGAGCGGGAAATCGAGGTGACCAAATGTTTTATCAACATAACCCTGTGAAAATCGATTTCTGACTTCCACTTCTATGCAACTTTTTTATTTTTCATGTTTTCCTTTTCAATTAACATTTTTTTGGAACTTTTGTGGTAGGCCACATGGTGTAATGTAAAATAATCCTTTTCAAATATTTTTGGATCTTGAGAAGTCAGTTCTTCAACAATCACCCCAGTTTTAATCAATCTCTTCTCCTCCCAGCTAGGTTCCTATATCACATCGTCCACTTCCATGGCTTTGGGAATTCCTTCAATTCCAAGTAATAATTGTCCCTCCTTTTGAATTTCGCTTTTTCTTTTTATGGAAGTATGAAAAATATGATGTTCTTCCATTGTTTTCTTAGTAGGATCCTTGTCTCCAACATCATCCAAGTTTCCAGTGGATGTCCTTCTTTGTTCCTGACCACTACTTCAAGGTTTGGTCTTTGCTGAAGTACTTTTCTAGGATACATTAGATGAATTAGGGTTTTTATTTATTGTCTCTCTTCCTCTCTTCATGTAGCACTCATTTGTGATAGCTAATTCTTCAATATCATATAGGGTATCGCCAACAGATGCTTTGGGGAGATTCCGGTTCTCTCTCCTTCCTTCTTCAAATTTCTTGAACTTACCGAAATATGAATCATACTGACTAAAGACATGTGTGCAGAAAATGAATCTTTTGGATTAAAAAACTTGATGGATTGGGATTCCTTCAAACCAAGTTGGTCCAATTGAACTTCATATTCATCTAAATGAGACATATTCTTGACAAATATTTCTCCAATTCTCCATGGTCGTGGGATAAATTGTTTTTTCCTTTTCTCATTGAAAAAGTGTGTCAAGTACGTATATTGTGTACACACTTCAATGATGAAAAGTCATCTAGTCACATAGAATGGTAACAACAAGGGTTTCCCCTGGAATCCATACAATCTCAGAAAACTAAAATCCTCCAAAGCTTCAAAATATCCTTTCTCAGTGAGAAAGGATGCAGCTTCTAGTGATAGCCTTGACGCAGTAGGAACATAAATTATTTTCTTAAAGAAGACAAAAAAACATTTTGGACTTCGTAAAAATTATATGGGGCCTTATGCCTCCATAACACCGGGTACCAGACAAAAGTTGGTTCTTTCTTAAAGTAAACATTTATTTATCTAGGAAAATACTCAAATATGTAACAGTAAACTATAACAAAGACCAAATATGAAGTCATGTAGATTTTTTTAGTTTTTCTCAAGCTCCCCATCAGAAACAAAATCTTGTTTGAGATGATGCAAGCCCAGTCAATCATGTCATTTTCATTAATAGAATGATGAATAATATGCACACAGTATTTTGACACTAAGGTTGTGGACTCTAGTCCAATTATTCTAGAAAAATTCGAGGAAAAAATATTTATATGGTTACTTTAGAGAGAATACCTTGACCTGAGTAGAATTGATGTCAATTCTCAAGCTTGTGAAGTAACTTTTGAGAATCGTTTTTCCTCCATCATGTTCCTTGATAAAATAGTCTGCCTCTACATTCTTGAATAACATAATAGGGTTAGGAAGTCACATGATCCTCCTAAACACTGAAGGGGACAAAAAAATTGATGGATTCCCTTGTATTTAGATGATTCTTCTCTATGTATCAAACATATCGACACACCAGAGTACTAGCTCTTTAAAATCCACTACCTCTAGTACACACCCAACCAATGCAATTCTTGAACTCTAGACTTTGTTCAATTCCTTCTCTGCATGAGGGAGAGACAAGTACCACGTATATGTCTGTGACCACTAAAATTGGTGGTCTTCACGTCTAAGGGTGTTGAAAGTGTCTTCACAATATATTTCTTTCCTTTTATTTGAAATGTCTTAACATATATTTCCTTTTTTATGAATAGGTGGTTCTTAGATCAATACAATATTTTATATTATGGCATTTAATTCTTTATTTATTTTTACCATGTATTGCCTTGATTATAATTTTTTGTATCTCTTATTTCAAAGTTTCCAGTTTGCATGGTTTGATTTTGTATTTATCGCAAAAAAATTATGAATATCATGCCACTTAATAATGGTATTATATTCACACAAGTGGAAATTCATGTCGTGGTGGGAAGTAAATTACATTGGGAATGGTGATATGGTATCGGGAAACATGAAAAGTGGTTAAGTATGGAGGTACAAGATGAGGGATGGAATGTGTATTATGATGAATGCAGGATTGTGGGATGTTGGAATATGGGATATGGAGAATGAAAAGAGAAATATGAGGGATTCATGCATCCACATTGATGAAATAAGATAAGTATAAAAGGTTCAATTTTACGTGTTACGGAAATGGTTAAGTCATTCTCACAAAAATGTGGGATGCATGACTGGGGGTCTAGGGAAAAGGAGAATGGAATCGAATGGGGTGCCTTGCATTTGAATTCAATAAATCAACTAAGTATGAAAAAGGTAAAGGTTCATTATGAATGATGCAGAAATAGGAGAGGTATTGTTTAGTGTTGCACGTTTGTGGGTTGCGAGATACGGGTACTTGTAGGATGATGAGTGGCTTGGTCTCTTACAAGAAGAATTCTGTAATAAATAAAAAGTGGCTAAGTTTCAATATCATCGGGTAAGAAAAGTAACTAAGTATAGACTTATAGGTTTGCAGGTTTGTGGACCTAAGGAATTGATGGTAGCCTGATCCACAACTCGCATTTCAAAGGGAAAAAAGGTTAAGTATAGAATATACAAGAAACATGAGAAGAAAATAAAAGACTAAGGATGGATCTATATAAACTAACATTGGTCAACAAATGTAGATCAAGACTAGTGCCCCACCATCCTAGCAGGAACCAGGGTGATCATGTATGTTACAATTATCCCAATTGGTAGTAGGCTTGGCAAGGAGCTCACAATTTGTAGTTTCTCATCCAAGAATGTCAATTGGGTCAATCCTTAAAGGTTAAAAAGAGGAATATCCAATCCAACAAGCTCTTGAAGATGTGGAAACGGAAATCATGGACTAAGAACCCAAGTCCCCTTGAGAGGAATAGAATGAATCTCACAGTGGGCATGTAATTTTCTAAGTCTAGGTTTTAACTATGTTATGCAAAATAATATTGATATTAGGCCAATTCTATAGGATATATACCAATATTTTTTAATGTTATTTTCTGTGAAAGATAGAAAATTGCTTTATGCAATTGGTTCTTTGGAATTTTGGATTTTCTTTGAACAATTACCTTTTGGAAATCCCCTGTGTGTATTACTATATTGTACCATGTGGTCGCAAAACGTTTTTTAATACAAAGCACAACAACTTTAGTTAAACAAATATCATATAAAACAAGTTTCTATTATCCCCAATATCATCATTTAATGCAAATTTCAATATCATATAAAACAAGTTTCTATGATCCTCACATATAAAAATATGAAAACAATGTTTATATCATGATGATCTCAACGAAAATTGATAAAACAATCCAGTCTAATGCATTTATAATTAGGTGAACACCATCATATAAGAGAGATGTAATATCATGTAGATAACGACCTATACATATCCTTTAGCATTTTGATTCTCATCATTGTCCTCATCATCATCAATGTCATCATCTTCATCCACATCATCATCAACATCAACATCATATAATCCCCTTGATTTAGTAATCTCCGTAGAGTCTAGATCACCACCTTCTAGATACTCAAACTGAAAATAAAACAAACATGTCATATTGTTAGTATATTTCAATTTATATAATTAGACAGAGAATTGGTATATGTAAAACATACAAAATTATGCCATAGGATCTACCTTTTGTGAGTAGCTAACCAACATTATTTTTAACATGGTTTTTGTGCCTAGCTAACTTGCAAGTAGAATCAATGTCCATTTAATCCATGTAAATTTCCAAATAAGAGTAATAAGAGATGATGTCATTCACCAAAGAAAAAGAATTGGCATAGATTATCAAAACAATGAGAATAGAATGAGAACAACCACAGTCATTGAATTCAATACAAAACATTCATGATAAATGTACAACATTATGACTTTGTTATCATAGAAGGAATGATTTTTTTCTTTCTTTCTAGGTTACACTGCTTGGGGAAAACCCCTGAGTACTTTCCCTCATTATGAGGATGGTGGCCAAGGCAACCCTAGAATCTTCAGGGAAGAAGCTTGGTCAACAATAGGGATCAAATCCATTACCATAATATAGTCATTAATATCTCAACATGTCACTTGCAGGAATTGAACCTAGGTGGGGAGGATACCAATCATTCCTCTCAACCATTTGTGCTAAACCCAATTGACCATCATAAAATGAATGCTATGAAAGAATAATGCATAAAAAAAACCATAATGGCTATGTTCATAAATTAGAGGAAAAATCCATTGAACTTTTTCATTTCATTAATGATACAATTGGTGATGTACATGGACATGATATCCAATTAGAAAATTTTATGCTTATGTTTTTTCTTGCTTTGATCCATTAAGGAATTTGGGAAATGAAATGGAAGTTAGAAAAAACCATCTGATGAGAAAGTGGGTATTGTAGTTTGCATTACCTAGAATCCCCTTAGAGATTTTCGCTTTTCATGAAACGAAAACCACCTTTCCCTATCAATACACCCCTAATAACTTTCTTCTATTAAATTTTTCTCATATATCTACTACAATATATAAACTTTTATTTTACATTATTGTAATAGAAACTTTTATATCCTCATTAAAAAATGCATTGATTATACTTACCTACACTATGTGGTCCTCTTAAAAAATTTCCTCATCTATTCCCATAACACATCCTGAAAAATCATATACATTTCTCACACAACACTTGTGATTTTCCATCTTGAAATATTTATGGACAAGTTTTTTGTCCCACACCTATATGTACTCTCTAACCTTTCTCAAGGAATGCTTTTACTTTTGATTCTGTTCTTAGCCCATTCACACCTATCCTTTATATCCTTGAGTGCTTTCTCTTGCTCCATATTCTTAAGGTTGAGCTCTTGTATTACACATGTTTTTTTTATTTGAATATTTATTGACTTTAATCTTTCGTCTATAATTTCTTTCATCTTGGAACAATTATGTGTTTCATGGTCCACAATGGATACCAATTGGATATCTAAGGATATTATAAATGTAGTTTTATGTAGTATGTCGCTACATCATGCAAAGAACATTTACATGCTTACTTCCCTTTTGGGAATGTCACATTATTGTTACTGTAATATATTAAAACTATCATTCGCTCGTCCTTTTTTCTTTACATGCACATTAAAGACATTTTGATCACATTATATCAGTTGTGCATCTTCCATTGCAAACATGTTCTTATTCCTCGAATATTTTAATAAATTAACTTAAGCATGGTCTATATGATTATGATCCCTATAGAAATTATACTTATTCATTTACAAGGGAAAAAATATTCTCCCTCTTTGCTTGAGTCATCTTAACTATATTTCTACTTTTCCTTGGGTTAATTTCCATTACTATTAACTTTTATAGTTTTCTTCAATGCATTCTCTATATTTCGAAACTTTTACTCCTATTTGTTTTGTGTTTCCTTGTCCATGAAATGGATGTTTATCTTTCCTTCTATCTTAATTATTTCATTTTTTTTGTGTGTGTTTTTATGGTTTTGTGGTTAATTTTTTTTCTTAAAGTATTTAGACTCAATAGTGATACTAACCAATTAATATTCTCTTTTTTTTTATCCTAATTAATCAAATATTTGTGTATCATACTTGAAAAATATCTAACAATTATTTTGTTTGATATGATCTAAATTTAAAAACATGGAAGGATTCATATTGAAGTAAGTCCATGTCTCCTTAAATATGACCTTAAATATGAAGATGGCATCATCCTAGTTTTCAAACAAGAATTGTGTGTATGCTTCTATATAATATGACAAATAATTTATATGCAAAAAAAAAAATCAAACTACGATCACTTATTTCCTAGTTTTCTTTTTCCATATGACTACTATATCATGTCTAGAGTGAAGAAGTGATCATTCTCATTCATGCTTCTACAATACATGGGGATTTTGACCATATGCATATTCAACCTTCTTTTGCAATTATGGACATCTCTATCCTCATCCAAACTATCATCATATCTATATCTATGCTCTATGTTTGAGTTTATAGATTTGTGCCTATAACGCATATAACAACTCCTTTATGTAGTTCTTAAACTTCCCATTGATTCATCTACATAATTCTTCCTTCCTAATACCATTTATCCCAATTTTTTTCATTTTATTTTCCTTTTTTATTGATTTTTTTTCTCTCTCTCATGCTCCCTTTCTCTTAGCTTCTCTTTTTCACTCTCTCTAGCATATACCTTTTCCATTTATCTTTATTTATCTTCTTATGTTGTCTTTATGTTTTTCTCCTTCACTCTTTTTCACATTTTGTTTCTCCTTCTTCCAAATTCACCATCAAAAGGATGTGAAATTTGGTTCCCTATCAATGAGTTCCCTTGTCCTCCACTACCTTAATTCAATGTCTCACCTTCTTTTACTTTTCCTTTCGATAGGGACACCAAAGGTGTCTTCCTACTTTCCATATCCTCTAACTATTATTCACCATTAACCTTCTTATTATCCTAGCAGTTCTTTGCATTATGGGGGCCATCCCTTGTCTTTCATTTAGGTGATAATATTTTCATAAGGCATGTTCTATATGCAAGCAAAAAGTGCTTTGTGAATTTTATCCTTCCCAAATCCCACATGGTATGTCCATGATCTTTTTTAATTTTTGGACCTTATCCCACTCCACTTGTATGCATCCTTTGTTATATTATGTGCCTACTACTCCACTATTGTTAGTTGTCTCATCCACCATTTAATAAAAAATAATACAGGATGCATATCCTCAACAAAACTTGGTATACATGTCTTTATCCACTCTTTTTTCAAAATCTCTCCTTTACAACTAATTATATTCACTATCCCATCTGGACTTATTTAATGACAATGTGATCCCTATCCTTAGTTAGGTTTCTTGCTTGCCAGTTTTTATCTATCTATCATTGGTTTGTTCTCTTGTACTCAGACACAACCAAACCCGAAGATATTTCACTCACTAAGTGATCAAACACTAGCCATCGAGTTCTAGGATGTTCCCCCAAAATGTTGAAATAATTAGACACTAAGTACCAACACTTAACTAAAAAAACTAAAAATGTATGCCATCTTAAACACTGACTACAAAAAATCAATATAGTATATAACACAACTTAACTTATTAACACTATCTACATAATTAACAATATTCATTTCTTTAAATTAACACATTCTAGTGTATGCCTTAAAAAGCCATAATGCAACAAACGTGTAAAATCAACACATAGCAATCACATATGAGTCATATTTAAAGTGGAAAACCTAAGAATTGAAAGAAAAACTTTCTAAAGCTATTCTCTTCATTATATCACATGACCCTATATCTTGTCCATCACATGCATACACATGTCCCTATCCACAACTTGTCTTAACTCAACCTTACTCAACATTAACCATTATCTCATGAGACAAACTATGATAATCAAATAACATGACATAATCATGAAACCCTTTCTTAATCAAATTGACAAGTATACACAACACTAAAACTGAATCAATAGTCCAACAACCTAACATAACACTTAAAATTGATTTATAATTAAAATTTTGCAAATCACTTAAACTAACTACTTAACCTTTAAATAACCAGAATTCAACTTTTTATAATATATTTAAAAACTAAAATTCCATAGAAAAAAAAAACCTATCTATTTTTTTAAACTCTTATTTTCTAAATACTTTCCCAACCAAAAATCACATTATCCCAAAAGAAAATCTCTACTCTTTTTTGGTAATTTTATCTAAATACTTTCCCATGAACCAAAAAAATACTTTCCCCAACCAAAAATCATATTATCCCAAAAAAAAAATCTCTACTCTTTTTTTGTTAATCTTATCTAAATACTTTCTCATGAACCAAAATCACATAAAAAAAACATTGAATTGAGAAGAGTTATAACATATTGCATGCAATATGTTATACTCTAATATAAAATTATGTATTGGTTTCCAAATCCAATACACAAGCTCAAAATTACGTTTTATGTATTGGTTTCCAACAAAGACATCCCAATAATTCACAGAAGATGAAGTAGAGTTGTTTTAACATTATGGTTTCGTGTGTAATTAGTATCACACCACAATTATTTCAATCATGATATAAATTATGTGCATGATATATGTCATGTCTTATCATGTTATGAAAATGTTGTAGGTTAAATGTTTTATATAATTTTTTTGATATTTTTTTAGTATTTATTGTTGGATTTGTAAATTTGAATAGTTAAAATTGTAATTTCGTATAGATTTAAATTACCAATTTTTTTAAAAAAGTCAAAACATAAAACAATTAAATAACTAAAAAATCACCTTTTTCTTCATCCTTCCACTTAACACATGCATTAAATACTATATCACTATACATTTCATAGATATATAAGGTAACCTTATGGAGGATGTCGTCATCATTTTCACATTATTTAATTAATTATATATATTATTAATATTTTCAACAATTTTTATGGTCAAATATTTTCATTATTTTTTAATTTATATATCCATTTAATTTATATATCCATCGAGAGATAGAGAGTAAATTTAGGGAAGATGTCGTCAATCATCTCCAAGTTAATTATAAAAATATATATTATTAGTATTTTCAACTAATTTTTATGGTCAATTAATTTTTATTATTTTTTAATTTATGTATAATCTAATAAGAAGGTTTTTAAAGATATTTTTTTTTCCAAAAATTATAAAAATTATTGCAATGTTATTATTACACTATATTAATTATAATTAAACTTTTCACATATTTTATGAATTAAAATTATAAATTCTATTATAATTATATTATTAATCAATTAATTTATACCTAGTTATTAAGTAGGATGTAGGTTTGTTAGAGATATTATACACTTATCTAGAATTATTTTTCTATGTTTGATAGTCCAATATTGAGAACGCTTCTTTAGATGATCATATTCTCTCAAGAGAATATTCCCCTACAAAACAAGGTGGTCCTCTTCAATTTTCATATTGCATGCAATATGTAATAACATAC
>JASDQU011025644.1:12161-22267 GCA_032191745.1 Picea mariana | reverse complement strand
TATTAATATTTTCAACAATTTTTATGGTCAAATATTTTCATTATTTTTTAATTTATATATCCATTTAATTTATATATCCATCGAGAGATAGAGGGTAAATTTAGGGAAGATGTCGTCAATCATCTCCAAGTTAATTATAAAAATATATATTATTAGTATTTTCAACTAATTTTTATGGTCAATTAATTTTTATTATTTTTTAATTTATGTATAATGTAATAAGAAGGTTTTTAAAGATTTTTTTTTTTCCAAAAATTATAAAAATTATTGCAATGTTATTATTACACTATATTAATTATAATTAATTTTTTCACATATTTTATGAATTAAAATTATAAATTCTATTATAATTATATTATTAATCAATTAATTTGTACCTAGTTATTAAGTAGGATGTAGGTTTGTTAGAGATATTATACACTTACCTAAAATTATTTTTCTATGTTTGATAGTCCAATATTGAGAACGCTTCCTTAGATGATCATATTCTCTCAAGAGAATATTCCCCTACAAAACAGGGTGGTCCTCTTCAGTTTGCATATTGCATACAATATGTTATAACATATTGCATGCAATATGTAATAACATATTACATATTGCATGCAATATGTTATAACATATTGCATGCAATATGTTATTGTAATATTTTATAACATATTGCATGCAATATGTTATAACATATTGCATGCAATATGTTATACTCTAATATAAAATTATGTATTGGTTTCCAACAAAGACATCCCGATAATTCACAGAAGATGAAGTAGAGTCGTTTTAACATTATGGTTTCGTGTGTAATTAGTATTACACCAGAATTATTTCAATCATGATATAAATTATGTGCATGATATATGTCATGTCTTATCATGTTATGAAAATGTTGTAGATTAAATGTTTTATATTTTAATTTTTTTGATATTTATTGTTGGATTTGTAAATTTGAATAGTTAAAATTGTAATTTCGTATAGATTTAAATTACCAATTTTTTTAAAAAAGTCAAAACATAAAACAATTAAATAACTAAAAAATCACCTTTTTTCTTCATCCTCCCACTTAACACATGCATTAAATACTATATCACTATACATTTCATAGATATATAAGGTAACCTTATGGAGGATGTCATCATCATTTTCACATTATTTAATTAATTATATATATTATTAATATTTTCAACAATTTTTATGGTCAAATATTTTCATTATTTTTTAATTTATATATYYATTTAATTTATATATCCATCGAGAGATARAGRGTAAATTTAGGGAAGATGTSRTCAATCATCTCCAAGTTAATTATAAAAATATATATTATTAGTATTTTCAACTAATTTTTATGGTCAATTAATTTTTATTATTTTTTAATTTATGTATAATGTAATAAGAAGGTTTTTAAAGATATTTTTTTTTTCCAAAAATTATAAAAATTATTGCAATGTTATTATTACACTATATTAATTATAATTAAATTTTTCACATATTTTATGAATTAAAATTATAAATTCTATTATAATTATATTATTAATCAATTAATTTATACCTAGTTATTAAGTAGGATGTAGGTTTGTTAGAGATATTATACACTTATCTAAAATTATTTTTCTATGTTTGATAGTCCAATATTGAGAACACTTCCTTAGATGATCATATTCTCTCAAGAGAATATTCCCCTACAAAACAGGGTGGTCCTCTTCAGTTTGCATATTGCATGCAATATGTTATTGCAATATTTTATAACATATTGCATGCAATATGTTATAACATATTGCATGCAATATGTTATACTCTAATATAAAATTATGTATTGGTTTCTAAATCCAATACACAAGCCCAAAATTACGTTTTATGTATTGGTTTCCAACAAAGACATCCCGATAATTCACAGAAGATGAAGTAGAGTCGTTTTAACATTATGGTTTTGTGTGTAATTAGTATCACACCACAATTATTTCAATCATGATATAAATTATGTGCATGATATATGTCATGTCTTATCATGTTATGAAAATCTTGTAGATTAAATGTTTTATATTTTAATTTTTTTGATATTTATTGTTGGATTTGTAAATTTGAATAGTTAAAATTGTAATTTCGTATAGATTTAAATTACCAATTTTTTTAAAAAAGTCAAAACATAAAACAATTAAATAACTAAAAAATCACCTTTTTCTTCATCCTCCCACTTAACACATGCATTAAATACTATATCACTATACATTTCATAGATATATAAGGTAACCTTATGGAGGATGTCRTCATCATTTTCACATTATTTAATTAATTATATATATTATTAATATTTTCAACAATTTTTATGGTCAAATATTTTCATTATTTTTTAATTTATATATCCATTTAATTTATATATCCATCGAGAGATAGAGGGTAAATTTAGGGAAGATGTCGTCAATCATCTCCAAGTTAATTATAAAAATATATATTATTAGTATTTTCAACTAATTTTTAAGGTCAATTAATTTTTATTATTTTTTAATTTATGTATAATGTAATAAGAAGGTTTTTAAAGATTTTTTTTTTTTCCAAAAATTATAAAACTTATTGCAATGTTATTATTACACTATATTAATTATAATTAATTTTTTCACATATTTTATGAATTAAAATTATAAATTCTATTATAATTATATTATTAATCAATTAATTTATACCTAGCTATTAAGTAGGATGTAGGTTTGTTAGAGATATTATACACTTACCTAGAATTATTTTTCTATGTTTGATAGTCCAATATTGAGAACGCTTCCTTAGATGATCATATTCTCTCAAGAGAATATTCCCCTACAAAACAGGGTGGTCCTCTTCAGTTTATAGTTAGTTAGACTAGTGGAAGTCACTCATGCATGGCTATCTCGGTTTTATCGCCAGCAATTGCATTTGTTTCTCTCACTTCCACACGTGTGACTTAGTTAACTAATGGTTGCATAGACTAGTTAACTAGGACTAGGTGGTGGTTGACTCCAGTGTCTGTCAATGAGTGTCTAGATCTCTCTAGATCACTACTATGGTGCATTAGTTACTCATGTAGTCTATATATATTGTAAATTATTCATTCATTTCGTTAATACAATTCTTATTCTTTTCTCTCGTCTTCTTACCTTTGCAAGTAGTGTTTGTTCTCTTGCTAACTAGATCTCTTGTGCAGGCACTCACCACATTTTACATGGTACTAGAGTAGGAGACAACACTGATCGCAAGTCCACATCTAGATACACTCTCAATTTGGGTTTAAGGCATGTCTGTTTGTCAAGAAAGAAGAAGTATGTTATTGCTCTATCTTTAGTTGAGTCCAAGTACAAAGGAGTAATTAACATCACCATCTAGGAATTGTGGATACAAAACTTCCTTACCGAGTTGGGCATCCAGTTCCATAGACCGACTTTCATTTGGTGTGTCAACTAGAGTAGTCTCAAGTTTTGTAGAGACCTAGTGCAACGACAGTGGAAAAATCATATCAAGATCCATATGCACTACATCATATATCTAGTCCACGAGAGGATTGTCAACCTGCAGTTTTGTCCTTCCTCTAAACATACTGCTGACATCTTCACCAAGACTTTAATAGAGAAAAAGTTTCACTCTCTTCACGATCATATTGGAGTGAAGGACACAATTGCTTAGTGATTGTCTTTTTTTTTTGATACATTGTATTTTTTTAGGGGGGTGGGTTTCCTCACTTTATTTTAGTATTCATTAGTTTCATTGTTCATGGGTACCTAACATGGCCTCTGTTTCCGAGACCCATTCATTATGTACACCCTAGTAGTGTTCAAAGGGGGCGTTGGAGATATTCCACACTCACCTAGAATTATTTTCCTAAGTTTGATAGTCTAATGTTGAGAATGCTTCCTTAGATGAGAATATTCTCTCTAGAGAATATTCCCCTACAAAACAGGGCATTCATTTTCAGTTAAGAGTTAGTCAGACTAGTGGAAATCACTCATGCATGACAACCTCGGTTTTATCACCAACAGTTTCATGTGTTTCTCTCACTTCCACATGTGTGACTTAGTTAACTAATGATTCCTGGGTCAGTTAACTAGGGCTAGGTGGCACTTCACCTCTATATCACTAGTATGACACATTAGTTACTCATGTAGCCTATATCTATTGTAAATTATTCATTCATTTGGCTAATACAATTCTTATTCTATTCTCTCCAATTTTTCTCTCGTCTTCTTCCCTTTGCAAGTTGTGTTTGTTCTTCTGCTAGCTAGATCTCTTGTGCATGTACTCACCACATTTTACAAGGCCTAGCTAATTAAGTAGGTCCTTTTCCTTAAAGGTCGAACCATGATTATTGATGGTTATCCTTATTTTCTTTTACTTTTTATAATCATCATATTATGTTATATAGTATAATTAATAGTAATAGTAATTATTTTGATGGTTAAAAGAGATGTAATTAAAACGTAGTGTTTAAAAATATATATTATATATAAATTTATAATAAAATAACAATAAAATAATTATTTATTTATTTTAATTTTATTAAATAAGTATGATTTGATGGTTTGGATGATGTGTTATCATGTAAATAGTTTAGAAATTAAAATTTGTTAATTTTAGTTTTAGTGGATGTTAATCATCATCATTATACTATGAAAAATAATTTTATTATAATAATTTAATTTTATTATAAATAAAAAATCACCATATATACATAGTTTAAATGGGAAAACAATCAAATATAAAATAATAAATAGAAATTTAAAATATAAAAACTTAATTATAATGAAGGCTATGTATACATACATAGTTTAAATGGAAAAACAATCAAATATAATCTAAAGAAAATAATAAATAGAAATTTAAAATATGAAAACTTAATTATAATGAAGGCATATTGTAAGCACAAAATTATAGAGATTAAAAATTGTCAATTAAAAATTTAAAACATGAAAATATAAAATGTCCTTTGTACGAAGGAATGAATGTTACATAAGGAAATTAAAAATAATTAATGAGTTTAAAAGGCAGATATCATAAAAAAGTTTACTAATGAATGAAACAAGTTTTTAAAAAACATGGTTTTAGTGTCAAAATTTAAATTTATTTTTTTTCACGATGAACCATCTTCCCTATCCTACATCATAGACAACATTGAATTTCATAATTTGCACCCTTTTGTGTTGATTTTGGTGTTGGGGTTTCTCCAATTTTGGCATGGTATTACATTTAGTGTTGATAAGTTCTTTATGGTTAGTAGCAATGAGTCCTCTCGAAGTCAACTTTAGCATTGAAGTCCTACCAATTTTCTTGTTTCTTTTGTTGGGAAAAGCTATCACTTTACCTTTCACTTTAGCTTTTATTTTAGTTATGATTTTTTTCCACTTTAGTTATATCGAGTTTTTCTTCCACTACAACTTCCACTTTAACATTGAATTTTCTTTCCACTATAGCTTTCACATTTGCACTGAGATTTGCTTCTGCTTCGGTACCGAGTTTTGCATCTACTTGTTTCTTCTGTTGGGAAAAGCTGTCACTTTACCTTCCACTTTAGATTTTATTTTAGCTATGATTTTTTTCCACTTTGGTTATATCGAGTTTTTCTTCCACTACAACTTCCACTTTAACATTGATTTTTCTTTTCACTATAGCTTTCACATTTGCACTGAGATTTGCTTCTGCTTCGGTACCGAGTTTTGCATCTACTCTAGCATACACTTTAGCTTCCACTATAGCATTGAATTTTGTTTCTACTACATTTTCCACTTTAGCATTGAAGTTTGTTTCCATTTTAGCTTCAACTCTTGCACTAGGTTTTGCGTCCACTTTAGTACTAGGTTTTGCTTCAATGTTAGCACCAAGTTTTGCTTCAATTTTAGATTCCACAATAGCACTAAGTTTTTCTTCCATTTTACCATCACATTTTTCTTCCAACTTATCTTATTCATTTGCACCATTACATATAATATGAGTTTGTAATAAAATAACATTTGATATGTAAATGTAAATGTTATTATAGTGATTTTACTAATTTAATTTATGTGAATAAATGATAAGAGAACTCCAAGTAAATAACAATATTAAACAAATATATCAATTTAATTAATTGGGAAGGAAATCAATGTTTCTCTTTACAAGCTCTAATACCATGTGAAGGAAATTGATGTTTATTTTCACAAGCTCTAATACTATGGGAAGTTTAGGTGAAACCTTGAAAACTGCACAAAGAACCTAGCTAGAGAAATTCACACAAAGCTTGCAAAAGAAACAAAGAGAGAGAAGAAATAATGAGAGAAAAAAATGAATGAATTATAATACACTACATGAATAGTAGAATGAATAATAAACCAAATATATAGCCCAATGGCTAAGTGAACACGCCATAAATAGTTGCATGGTTGAGTGAATGTGCTATAGATACGATCTAGAGTGATCTGAAGCACCATAGTAGTGATCAAGAGTGATCTTAACACTCACTAGCAGAAACCAGAGTTATTTGCCACCTAGTTGAAGTCAACTAGCAATGCAATCATTAGTTAACTAAGTCACATGTGTGGATGTTAGAGAAAAACATGCATGCGTGAGATATGTGCCCTCTTGGCCTGATGCATGTGATATGTGCCCTCTTGGCCTGATGCATGTGATATGTGCCCTATTAGTGAGAAAACCAAGGTGAAGTGCATGCATGAGTTTTCCTCCACTAGTCTAATTGAGTCACAACTGAAAAGGGAAGGCAACCCTATTTTTAGGAGATTCCCTAAAAAATAGGGAATATTTGTGGGAGAGAATATTTTCATCTACCTCAACATTAGACTAGAAAACTTAAAAAAAATTATCACTAGGTGAGTGTGTAATATCTTTAACATTAACATCATAACAATTATTAAGACACTAAAATAGAAACAAACATCCATCAAAATAAGACCATATGTAAACAAGATAAACAGTAACAATATCATCATATAAATCACCATCAAAATCATATGATAAAAATATAATATAAGGGGTGGTAGGTGTGGGGGGGATCATCCTATAGACCAACATTAAATAAGTTATAAATGGGGTTCTATGTGAAGCAACCAACAATTAGGTAGAGGGTTTGACTCTTTTCCAAGGACTCAAGATCCTTAATTCAAGAAAATTCTAGAAGTTGATAGTCATCAAAGATTCATCAATCATAATCAGACATATGCATAAGTCATTCACACTGAAATATTACACATTATCAAGGTTCATTTCAAGAATACATTAGAAGGCAAAGAGATTTGAGTTGGTTGAGTATTGTCATGTATAAAGGGTTTAAAATCATCAAGTTAATCTCTTGGCTAGTGAGGTCTCTCACCTAGAGATAGGAATCCTAAGAACAAAATATGGGACTATTGTAACTCCAATCCCTTAGCAAGTTATTTATGTTTAAACCAAATTTATTAATTCATAACCCTTTCAATGCCAAATGATAGTGTTTGATTAATAATAAAGGATATGCTTTGTTGGCACAGGGGCAGACCCAAGGTTCACTCCAAGAGCACACCAACAAGCCCTAGCTATTGGCCCTTTCGGCAACACTTGTGAAGCAGATGCAGTCTCACCCGAAGCAGCTATGAGGGGGTTGCAGGACAGAGATGTCTACAACCAAAGGAATATCAAGTGGATCTAGTACAACATTAACTCAATATGCATCTAACACTTATCAAGCTAGATCTATCCTGCACAACTATAGATCTGACCTAACACAACAATGCAAATAACAATATAACAATGACAGAGATCAAAGCATCAATCACACACACAACAAGAGATGTATGTGATTCACCCTCCCTCTAGGTCTATATCCACAGAACTGTGCTTATGATTTATTATGGTAAAGCTTACAGTTCTTATCTACGCTCTCAGCCAGCAGATCTTCTTTATTCTCTCTCTTCCTCTCCCCTTCCTGTGCACCCAAATGTAGGAACTGATCTTCGCACCCAGCTGAAGATCCTACAATACCATAAGTCTCTCCACTCAGCTCTTCTTTCTCACAATACAATGATCTCTCACACAACTATATGACTAGATCAACAACAACATCATAACAACATGTACCTAGCTGACCCAGGTCCTATTGGCCTTTATTTATACATTACAATACCTTACCAATAGCCTTAGGCCGAAACCTAGGTGTCAAAACCCTAATTACCAAAACCCTAGGTGTCTAGAACCCTAGGTCAACTTGACATGCTTTTCTCGGGCCTCGCCAGCTTGTCTTTCCTTTCTTCCTATGCGGTGCTCCAAAGCATCCAATGATAGATTTTTCCACTTTTTGAGCTATCCTCGATCCATCTTCCTTGCTCTCCTATCATCCTTGGTCTTCTCGTTCAATGGATTGCTTTTCCGTACTTCCCTCCATCTTTTCTTCTCTTTTTCTCACTTTGACCCAGTAACAGTTATTGTGTCCTCTACGAAGCTCACTTTTTACCTTTTCTTCTTTGTACTTTGCTTCCTTCCATAACCAAGGGTCAATAGGCCCCCAACACTCACCTGTGACTCATCCCAAGGCACTTCGGGTCTGATTCCTCTATGTTACTTCGCCTTTGGACTGCACAGTGTAGCCTGTTCTTTCTTCTCTGTCTGTCCCTTCTTCCCTTGTGCAGTCTGTCTTTTCTGTGTCTGGTACCCAGTTTTAACTGCACCTGGTACCTAGACTCTTTTTCTCATGCTTCTACGAAGAGCTGTGAGGCATTTGGTTGTCATAGTACAACTTCAGCCGACTCCCGTTCACCAATCCTTCTTTCCACTCTCCATTCAATGTCTTCAACTACACAACTCCTCCTTCTGTCACATAGGCGATCTCGTATGGCCCAAGCCAATGCGTTCTAAACTTCCCTAGGTGTTTTATAAACTTGTTGTGGTACAACAGTACTAAGTCACCTTGCTTGAATGCCTTCTTCTTGATTTTCCTGTCATGATATGCCTTCTCTCGTTCCTTCTGAACCTGCTAATGGAATCTTTCAATGAATCGGTCTCCTTCCAATTCAACCAACTGTGCAAGTCTCTCGTAAATAGTGCCAATATCATCCATGTCTGTAAATGTAGCAATCCTTAAACTTGGCACCAAGTATTCCATCGGGACAACAACTTCAAGGCCACAAACCAACTTGAAAGGGGTCTACATTGTTAATTTCTTGCAAGTGGTTCTATAAGCCCAGAGTACTGTTGGTACTCTTAAATCCCAGTCATCCCTACTCACACTGCAAATTTTCTTCAATGTTGTTTCCAATATCTTGTTGAATGCTTCAAATGTCCCATTTTCTTGTGGATGGTAAGGTGTACTCTTTTGATGGTGGACTTCAAATTCTTTAGTCAGGGTTTCAATTGTCTTATTGATGAAATGTGTTCCTTGATCGCTCATAAGGATTTTGGGGCATCCAAACCTAGTTATGATGTCATCAAATATAAATCGTTCAGCTATAGTTGCACTACAATCCTTGACTACTCTTGCTTCGGCCCATCTAGCTAGGTATTCTGTCGCAGTGATTCTGTACCTTGCTCCTATGCACTTTCCTGGTGGGTTTATAGGTCCCACGAAGTCAATAGCCCACTTGTCAAATACTTGTAGGGTCATCTATGGTGCTAATGGAATTGCATCTCTTCTGGATGGTTTCCTGATTCTCTGGCACACATCGCAGGCTATAGCATAATCCTTAGCATCTCTGTGCAAGGTAGGCCACCAAAGGCCTTCTCACGGGACCTTCTGCACAGTTGATTTCCTTGCACAATGTTCTCCTGCGATGCCTTCATGAGCTTCGGCGAGGATTAGTGGGCATTCTGCTTCCATAACACATATTCTTAGTATCTCATCAGGTCCGATTTTGTATAGCTATCCGACGATTAGTGAAAAGTCTGCAGCGCACACTACTAAATGTTTTTTCTGGGGAATTGTATACGCTCTTGGTGGCATTCATGTTGAAAGGAACTAGACTATGTCTGTGAAGTGGTCGTCAATATTCCTAATGGCGAGCAGTTGTGCATCCGGCAGTGTTTCCTCTAAGATGGTGGGTTCTTCGCCATGTTCCAACCTCGACAAGTGGTTAGGGCCTTTGTTCATTCTCCTATGCACTTTCCTGGTGGGTTTATAGGTCCCACGAAGTCAATAGCCC
>JASDQU011025641.1:0-28997 GCA_032191745.1 Picea mariana | reverse complement strand
ACTAGTTGGCTTTGTGCAAAGAGTATGTTATGTCTTGCAGAGCTAAGTGCAAGTGTTTTGTAAGTTGCTCTGTGCCACTAAGGAGTTGGCTCTGTGCCTTGACCTAGTTTTGGGAAGGAGGATCTGTGTAACACCCCAGGTTTTTGAACGCACATTTTAAATAATGTTTTGTTACAATGTTGAGAGGCCAGAGTGCCCAAACATTTATTGAAGGGCCAGTATGCCCAAGATGTAATGTTTTGATCATTAATAATAATAAATACATTGTTGGCTGCTAGACGAACAAGGACTAGAGTTATAGGGGGATATGATTCCACGAGAGAGGGAGCTTGAGGGACTAAACGTTTATTTCTATTTTTTCTTATTACCCTTTTTGTCTAAGGGAGGGGATCCATTATGTGAAATTCTTGGGGAAGGCCAGGAGGTTCTTATTTTCCCCATGAAGTTACTTAAACCTGCCTCTGGTCTGATGGGGGGGTTGGGACTGATGAATCATTGTTTTCCTGTTCCCTCACTCATTATTCGCTCATGCAATACCATGCACACACCCCCATTCACCCCCTACGACTCATCCATTGATCCATCATCACCTGCGTTTTGGCTTGGCAAAGGAAACGGAGCTACTAAAGAACTTATCCATGGGATAGTTGGCTGTAGTGGCCGTTGGTGTGATCCAGACATGACATGGGGCCTGCATGTCTGAAATGCATTGGCCTGTGCCCTGTCTTTCTCACAACTGTGAGTCTTGAGAGTTATAGCATTGAGATTCTGGACCAGCTGTACTGGAAGCCCTGGCAGGAAGGAGAAGGACTGTCTGAGGGACTGCATAGTAGAGAAGGGTGGAGGTCCATTCTCTCGGGTGGCATAGGCTAGGTAGAAGAGATTTGGGTACTTGGATCATTGTGGGTGTCGGGAAACCTGTGAGAGCTTGAGAACTGACTGGTTTGGGAACCCAATTACACTCTGGAACCATCCTTGTGGATTCATAGCCCTGGCTTATGGTTGACACTATTGTTTGGATTCAGAGAAATGATGTCTATGGTTGGGTGGAATGTCCTTGGTTTGCAGTCAGTCAATTTCGTCTCTCATAAAGATAAGTGCTTTTTGTCGTGATATTACTATCTATGTATGAATGTATTCCGTTGTGTAGTTTAATTGCCATTTACATGTATATGAATGTATTTCCGCTGTGTATATTTAATTATCATTTAACATAATATTTAGATCTTGCATGCTTGCTGGATATTTTTGTGCATGTCGTTAAATATTTTATCTTATGCATCCTTAATAAATAAAGAAGGTCGACATGAGAAAGAAGTCCAAGGGAGGTCTTGCAGGAAGTGTACCCGACCTATTGGTGGTTGGGTATGTTACAGATTGGTATCAAATCTTTTGGTTGAAACACCGGGCCGATATTGGTCGGGTTTGTTGGTCAGAATATCGTGGTCGAGATCAAACTCTAACCGTGAAGTTAAAAAGCTCAGGAAAAATGGTGTTGCAGATGCTACATAGGAGACAGAACATCATAGAAGCTATGTGAGGGTTCGAAGGTTCGTGACCATTCCTTTTTAATTCAGGAATGATCATCATGGTAGGATCGGGGAGATCCAGGATTGTTGGATCGGAGGACAAGTAAACAGGGGTCATCCAATGAAAAGGAAGTAAGGTTAAGGTCGCGATCGTCGGATCCAATTGGAGAGAGAGATCAACATCCAAAAAGCATTGTGGGGAACCGAGTTGCATGGGAGATAAATTTCCAAGGCGGTCCCGCAATCCAAACCATGGTTTCCTTGGAGGGGTTATGTGTCAGCATTAGGAGAATTGTGGGGTGAAAAGCCGGTTACTCCAAACCGTCAATGCATGCCCCCGCAAATAGGAAGGCATGCAATGATGTGACAAGTAGGGATCGAACATCAAAACTTTGAATAGACAAAGTAGCTAGGGACCGTTGATCCATAGAAGGACATGTGTCAACCAATCACGTGCTCCAAGTGAAAGAACTCCAGGAAAGAGTGAGTGAGGAGAAGTTGATATTTGAGACTTCCAAAGCCCGAAGAGCTGGAGATCTTAAGTAAACGTCGACTATCGGATCGCCCGAATTAGATCCTGACTATCGATCGCCCAGAGGTTATGTTTCAGCAGATTAGTAACTCTAGAGGAATCAATTCGAGAGATTTTCAGTTGAGGTTTGAGACTCCCGAATCCCGAAGAGCTAGAGAGCCAGAGAAAACCTCGACCACCCAATCATCCAAGAAGATCTCATCCATTGATCTGCCGAGAGCCACGCGTCACCAGATCCATGACTTCGGATAAAAACTAGTGGGGCCAAATAAGTTTGAAATTTGAGATTTCCAGAGTCCAGAGTCTCGAAGGAATCATGGCCATTGATCCATAGGGGACACACATTAGAAGATCGTGAAATTCAGATAAAAATATTTTCAAGGAAAAAGGTTGAAGTTTGAGATCTCTGAAGTTCAGATCCCCAAAGAAATCATAGTCATCAGATTGAGGAGGACACATGGAGTAGATCCATGGACTTCGGGTGAAGACCCAAAGTGAAACCTGGTTATCTGACCAGGAGGACATGTGGTGATAGATTAGCCAGTTTGGGAATTCAAAGTTTAGGAGAATTGGAAGTGTGCTAGTTTGAAAAATCCCGAAGCCCTGAAGCTCGAAGAGCCGAAGTGATAAGGCACGATGATTTCACTGGCGATGATGTGGACACATGGGATGTGTGCCATGTGTCAGTAAGTTTTCGGCATTTGGAACATTGAAAAGTCAATTAGAATGTGACATGTGTCACCCATCTGATTGGGCCATGTGTCCACTTCTGACATTTTTCCACGTGGTGATACATCGTGCAGTCCGGAAGACTGGGCACCCCAGAAGGGAAAGGTGTGTTAGGTTGCATTGGGTCGAAACTCCTAAAGGCTTGAAGGCCGGAGTATATATTGACCATCAATTCCAGAGGACACGCGTCGAGGGATTGTCGAATGTAGGTGAAAACACTCTGGGAGAAAATGTAGGAGGGAAGTTTGAAACTTTTGAAGCCCAAAGCACCGAAACAATTCACAACCGTTGATCTGTGGGAGGAAACCTATCGACAGATCAAGAACTCTGGGTAAAGGCGTTCTAGGAGGAGGCAAATGACAAAAGTTGAGACTCCTGAAGCGCAGAGTCCCGAAGTGGATCTCGATCATCAATCACGAGAGAGGACGAGGACCATTGATCTGGTCCTGGTTGAGAGTCCCAAAGTACCAAAGCTATAGACAAGTGCTTTTCAGCTAAGTGCAGGGTCATCACCATGGTCATATGCAGTTTGAGATCTGAGGAAAGGTGGGCTACGGGAAGATTTGGTTGTCTCCAAGACAGAAAAGTTATAAGGGAGGATTTAAAAGGACACTGTTATTTTCAGAGAATGGGGATATAATCTCCATGAACATAAACAAGAAAGAGACCTGTAGCATGGTTTGGTAATTTGTTTTTCCCATCATACACATAATTCTAACAAAATAGTCGCTTGCACATTTTGCATAATTAAGAGGCTTAAGCGCATCAACTCAGGATGTGTATTGAGGAAATCAGAGAAGGTGAGGGAGCCTCCAGTCATGAAAAGGAGGCCAAAGGCCAGAATACCAAAATCGATAATGTAGAGATAGAGTCCAACAGACGCAAGGAAAAAGGAGAACAAGAAACGTTGATAGAAATGGTAAGAAGCTTGAAGATGGAAGTGCACAGCTACAAAGAAGACAATGAGAGACTGATGAGAGAGCAAAGTCATATAAATGCTCGAGTGTTGTAGATTTTAAATTAGTTGTAGAGGAAAACGAAGAAGGAATCGAACTCAAGACAAGAGGGAGAAGGTAGGTGTCAGGAAAGAGGAGATTCCCATGGAAGAGATGGTTATTCCAGAAGTGCTAGCAGAGCTCATGGATGCCACTCACCTCCTTACTCAAGAATAAAGTTTTATGCATCGGATGATCCCATAAGAAGCCCAAAAGTGTCTCCTGTCAGACACCAGAGAAGGAAACAAGAGATAGATAGTTTGCAAGGAGAGATTAGGAAGCTCAAGCCACCTTCCTTCGATGGTGAAAGAGAAAGGGAATATGATGTCAAAGCATGGTTTCTTGGGCTTCAGATATATTTTCAGTTGCATAACTATTCATCAAAGCTGGAAGCCAATATTGCCACCTACCATTTACACGAGAAATCTGCAGTGTGTTGGGACCAACTGAAGCAAGTGGAACATGTTAATGAAAGTAGGATCACTTGGAAACAGTTCAAGAAGTACTTCTAGAAGGAGTACCTCTCAGAGAATTTCTATGACAAGAAAATGTAGGAGTTCTTTGAACTCAGGTTGGGAAGCATGACTATGGAAGAATATGAGAAAAAATTCTTGGGATTGTTAAGGTATGTCAGGTTCATTGGTGATGAGAAAGTGAAAATAAAGAGATTTATAAATGGATTGCCATCCTTCTATAAGGAAAAGATCAAGTATGATAAAACCAAGACCTTGATTGAGGCCATCAAAAAGGATAAATACTTGTATGAGCAAGGCCAGGGAAGAGAATCCTTGCAGAAATCTTGGAAGGACAAGATGAATGCAAAGTCTGATTAGAGGAGGAAAGGATTCAAACCTCCCTTCAATAGGAATGAGCCTAATAGAAATCATCAAGATCAATATGCTAAGGAGGATTTCAAGAAGGAAGACTCCTTGGGAAAAAGGGGAAGACCACCAATCCAATGCTGGGGATGCAAGGAAGATCATATGCACAATGATTGCCCACACAGAAAGGACAGAGCGAAGACTATGCACAACATCCAAGAGGCTAGAACAGTCAGAGATATGGGGAGAATCTATGCATCTTTAAATTATTGAAAAGCAAAGTACCAGTCCAATATGATCGAGGTCGAAGGTAAGATCATAAATCAACTTGTTTCTATTTTGAATGATTCAGGAGAAAGCCATTGTTACATTGTCCCTAAGATAGTGGATAGATTACATTTGGAGAAAAGTAAACTTGGAAAAACAAGTTTGGTTCAGTTAGCCACTGTAACCAAAAGAAGAATCCATGATACACTCAAAAGTTGTTCCATAAGTCTTAATGGTGTAAATATTAGTACTGATCTAAAAGTCATACCATTGGGGTCTTATGATATTCTAATTGGGATGGATTGGTTGGAAAAGCATCATGTTGTCCTAGATTGTCATAACAAGACATTTACATGTCTTGATGGAAATGGAAAACAGAGCATTGTTAAAGGATTTCCAAGACCCATCTCTATAAGGGGATTTCAGTCGTATAGATGAAAAGGTGTTTTAGAAAAGGATGTCAACTATATGCATCCCATGTGGAGGAGCCAGTTGATACAAAGGGGCCAAGCCTTGAAGATTTCTCGGTGCTACATGAATTTGAAGATGTATTTCAAGAAATACATGGATTTCCACCAAGAAGGGAGATAGATTTCTCAATTGATTTAGTGCCAGGAGCTTCCCCGGTGTTCAAAAACACCTTACAAAATGAGCACACCAGAGATAAAAGAATTACAAATGAAGTCGGAGGAATTGTTGAGGAAAGGGTACATCTGTCCAAGTGTTTCACCTTGGGGAGCACCAATACTTTTTGTCAAAAAGAATGATGGAACCTTGAGGCTGTGTATTGACTTCCGACAACTGAACAAGTACACTATAAAGAACAAGTATCCGCTACCCCGAATTGATGACCTCTTTGATGAGTTAAGAGGAGCAAATATATTTTCAAAGATTGACCTGAGGGTAGGATACCATCAGGTAAGAATCAACGAAGAAGACATTCATAAGAAAACCTTTAGGACCAGGTATGGGGATTATAAATTTGTAGTGGTGCCTTTTGGACCGACCAATGCACCAACTGTCTTCATATGCTTAATGAATGGGATATTCAGAAATTATTGGACAAGTTTGTCATAGTATTCCTGAATGAAATACTTGTCTATTCTAATTATGAAGAGGAGCATGAACATCACTTGAGATTGGTATTGCAAGTATTGAGAGAACATCAGTTGTACGCCAAGTTGAGTAAGTGTTATTTTTATCAAAAGCAGATCCATTACTTGGGACACATTGTTTCATAGCAGGGCATAGCAATAGATCTAGAGAAGATTGAAGCCATTAGAGGATGGCCAACACCCAAAAATGTGTTAGACGTCAGATATTTTATGGGATTAGTTGGCTACTACAGAATGTTCATAATAAGGTTCTCTAAGATTGCTCACCCCATCACCTCTTTTCAAAAGAAGTGAACTAAATTTGAATGGACACTCAAGTGTGAAAATAATTTTAATCTATTGAAGGAATTACTTACTAGTGCGCATGTGTTAAAGATTGTCGAACCAAATGAAATTTTTGTGGTATTTGCAGACGCTTGTAAGGAAGGACTTGGGGGAATGCTCACACATAATGGACATGTCACCGGATATGAGTCCATAAAGATTAAGGAACATGAGAGGAACTATGCCATGCACAACTTGGAATTTTCTGCCATTGTTCACGCCTTGAGGATGTCGAGGCATTATCTCATGGGGAAGAAATTTGAATTAAGGATAGACCTTGTTGGTATGAAGTATCTTTTCGAACAACTGACCTTGAATGCCAGGCCAACAAGATGGCTGGAATTTTTAAGTGAATATGACTTTGATATCAATCATATCAAGGGAAAGGAGAATAAATTTGTCGATGCACTTAGTAGGAGAGTGCATCTCATGCATGCTACTACTGTCAGTATGCATCAGTCAAAATTGAAGAGTAGAATTTTAGATGGGCTTGTTACAAATCGACATTACCTACAGGTAAAGGAAAATTCACAGCAAGGAAATGCACAATAAAAAATAAAGGAGTACGAGATAAAGGAATATGGATTCCTCATGCATAAAAATAGAATCTATGTTCCTAGTTATGGAGAACTGAGGAATTTGGTACTGAAGGAAATGCATGATGTTCCTTATGTTGGACATCCCAGTTACCATAAAACAATTACAATAGTAAGAAGCTAGTTCTTTTGGCTGGGAATGACGAAGGATGTTGTTGATTACATCGCTCGATGTATGGAATGTCAAAAGGTGAAGGATGAACATAGGCACCCAATGGGTTTGCTGCAGCCATTGCCAAGTCCAGAGAATAAATGGGAAGTGATCACCATGGATTTCATCATAGGATTACCCAGAACGAATAAGCAACACGATTCAATCATTGTGGTGGTTGAAAAATTAACAAAGGCTTTTCATTTTGTGCCTGTGAAGACAATGCATACAACAACTAATATTGCATAAATTTTCATGAAGGAAATTGCTAGGTTGCATGTGATACCTAGGAAAATTGTCTCAGACAGAGATACAAAGTTTACCTCCAATTTATGGAGGGGATTGTTTAAAGGATTTAGCACAAATATAAACTTTAGCACAACATATCATCCCTAGAAAGATGGGAAAATAGAGAGGGTCAATCGAATAATTGAAGACATGCTGAGAATGTATGTGATGGATAAGCCATCTAAGTGGAAGGTTACTTACACTTGGTTGAGTTTGCATATAACAATGGATATCAAACTTCATTGAAAATGAGCCCATTTGAAGCCTTGTATGATAGGAAATGAAATACTCCAGTGAGTTGGGACAACCCAATAGATAGAGTGGTACTTGGGCTGGAGTTGCTGAAGGACATGGAAGACCAGGTGGCAATATTAAGTAGAATTTAAAGGTAGCCCAGGATAGACAAAAAATTTATGCAGAAAAAAACAGGACAGTTAGAGAATTTAAAGTAGCGGAGCGTTTACTTTTGAAAGTGAAGCCCAAGAAAATCTCTTTGAAATTGGGTAGTTGTACAAAGATGGTAGCCAGATTATGTGGTCCATTCGAAATATTGGACAGAATAGGGTCGGTTGCATACATGCTTGCATTGCCTGTTTCCATGAATGTGCATAATGTATTTCATGTATCTTTATTAAAGAAATATGTACATGATCCTAACCATGTTATTCATTGGCATCTGATTTAGGTAGAGATGGAGGGAGACTTTCAGGTTTAGCTAGTGCAGGTGTTGGATAGAAAATTCAAAATGATCCAGAATCGAGTTATAGAATTGGTAAAAGTTCAGTGGACCTGCTAGGGTCCTGAAAATGCTACCTGGTAGCATGAAGATGCCATGCGAGTAGAGTACCCGCAACTTTTTTGAATAAATTTGAGATTTTGATCTATGTTTTGTATATACACTGAGGACAGTGCAAAAATAAGGGGGAGGGGATGTAACACCCCAGGTTTTTGAACCCCCATTTTAAATAATGTATTGTTACAATGTTGAGAGGCCAGAGTGCCCAAACAATTATTGAAGGGCCAGTTTTCCCAAGAAATGTAATGTTTTGATCATTAATAATAGTAATAAATACATTGTTGGTTGCTAGACGGACAAGGACTAGAGTTATAGGGGGCTATGATTCCACAAGAGAGGGAGCTTGAGGGACTAAGTGTTTATTCCTATTTTTTCTTATTACCCTTTTTTTCTAAGGGAGGGGATCGGTTACGTGAACTTCTTGGGGAAGGCCAAGAGGTTATTCTTTTCCCCATGAGGTTACTTAAACCTGCCTATGGTCTGATGGGGGGGTTGATACTGATGACTTGTTCTCTGTTTCCCCATTCCCTCACTCATTATTCCCTCACGCACTCCCATGCACCACCCATGACTCATCCATTGATCCATCATCACCTATATCTTGGCTTGGCAAAGGAAACGAAGCTGCTGAAGAACTTAGCCATGGGATAGTTGGCTATAGTGGTTGCTGGTGTGCTCCAACCATGACCTGGGGCCTGCATGTCTGAAATTCATTGGCATGTGCCCCATCTTTCTCACAACTGCAAGCCCTGAGAGTTCCAACATTGAGATTCTAGACCAGTTGTGCTGGAAGCCCTGGCAGGAAGGAGAAGGACTGCTTGAGGAACTACGTAGCAGATAAGCATGGAGGTTCATTCTCTCGGGTGGCACAGGCTGGGTAGAAGAGAGTTGGGTACTTGAATTGTTGTGGGTGTTGGGAAACCTATGAGAGCTTGAGAGCTGACTGGTTTGGGAACCCAATTATACTCTAGAACTGTCCTTATGGATTCATATCCCTAGCTCAGGGGTGACACAACTATTAGGATTTAGAGCAACAATGTATATGATTGGGTGGAACGTCCTTGGTTTGCAACCAATAGGTGTCATCTCTCATAAAGATAAGTTCTCTCTATCGTGATATTACTATCTGTGTATGAATGTATTCCGCTGTGTAGTTTAATTTTCATTTACATGTATATGAATGTATTTCCGCTGTGTATATTTAATTATCATTTAACATAATCTTTAGATCTTGCATGCTTGTTGGATATTGTTGTGCATGTCGTTAAATATGTTATCTTATGCATCCTTAATAAATAAATAAGGTCAACATGAGAAAGAAGTCCAAGGGTGGGCTTGCAAGTAGCATACTCGACCTGTGGGTGGTTGGGTATGTTACAATCTGGTGCGCAACTCACAGATCTCCTGTCCTATGCGGAGTTGGGATCTATGGATTTGTGCACAAGAACAGATGAATGTAAGAAGATTGAAGACTAATAAAGAAGAAGAAGAAGTCAGTGGATGTAGCCCCACACTCGGGTGAGCCACGTATATCCCATGTCTTGATGTGCTTTGTGCGATGTTGTTTATGTGGTTATTTGCTTAGTGTGGTTGTTGTTATGTATAATGAATGCATCGAATGTTGTTTCTTAGTGCTTAATGGTAGTAAAGATAAATAAATGATATATCTGAGTTAAGGCTATGTGCTAAATGGCTTTAAGTGCTTGATCTTTATTGTTACTGTGTTGATTCATAATAAGGGCTAATCTACGATGTGAATGAGAATCATAATCTAATGCATATTGTTGGCTAAGTTCTCTATTAAGTGTTGTAATCATAGATTTGTGTCCCAGATTGGTTGTAGACACCTGATTCCTACAACCCCTCATGCGTCTACCTCGAGTGAGACTTCATCTTCTTCACAGGTGTTGTCGAAAGGGCCGGTAGTTAGGGTTTTGTTGGTGTGTTGTTGAAGCGTTGAACCTTGGGTCTGCCCCTGTGTGAACAAATGGTTCTGTTGCCGGGACCTGAAACTGTGATTGTTGGGAACTAAAGAAAAGAAAAAGCTCTGTGCATAGATGTATTGTTGTAGTGTGCATTATTCTACTTGACTTTTGAATCCTTGTGCTAAGAAAGAAATCAGATCTGAAGAAAATAGTAAGATCTTAAAGCTTTTTTCTCTGGTAAAGGTAAGATAAGTGGAAATTGTTTCTTCGAAAGTATGAATCTAGCTCTGTTTGATAGATTTTGTCCTAGTCTGAAAACTAGGGCACAGTTAGAAGAAAGAGTTGATCTGAATAAATTTGATATAAATAGAGAAAGATATGTTATTCCTATGCATAGAAAAAAAAATTGGACTAATAAGTGGATGTAGGAACCTAGAAAGATTTTTTTTAGATTACAGGTCTAGCACTGTGATCCCAATGCGTAGTATAGGAAAGGTTGGGGCTCGTTTAAAAGAAAGAGAGGATTGACAATGTGTTATAATTGCAGAAGACTGGGACATCTTGCTAAGGAATTCCCTAGTATAGGTCCTATTTGTCTTTGTTGTAAATCTATTGGTCATGAGGTTGAGGATTGCCCAAGGATGATTGCTAAAGTTGAAAATATGAACATGAGACAAGAAAACTCTAAATCAAGTCAAGAGTCTAAGGATATGTTAAAGAATCATACAGAAAAAGAGTCAGAGGCTATGTTAATATAGCTAAAAGAAGTAATGGAGGATCATAGAGACATCAGTTTACCAGGGATTGTGAAAGAAAAACGACGCATAGTCACAGGAATAGAAGACTTCAACATAGACTATGTATTATATGAAGAAACACATGTGAACATTATGCCAGAAAGCACCTTGGAAATTTTGGGAAAGCCTACTATGATACCTCCATTGGGAAGGTTAGGCTAGTTTACAGGAAAGATGATAACCCTATGTGGAAGAGTTACTAATATACCTATGATTGCTCATGAAACATTGACAGGAGAGGACTTTGAAGTTATTAGGTTTCTTTGAGAACAATGCCCCTTTCCCACTTCTATTAGGAAAGACTTGGATTGCGAAAGATCATATCAGAAGGAAAACAGAGGAGCAAGCTACAGAACAGAAAAAGAAAGAACTAAGTGACCTCATAGCCAGAAAAATAAATCAACTAATAGAAGAACAAGAGGATAAGTGGAAGCAAAAGAATGCAAGAGAACTAGTTTTCGAGGTTGAAAGAATGCAAAAAGGCTTGAAGGACCTACCCATGCAAGAAAGAAGAATACCTACCCTGGAGTTAATACGAAACGAGGCATTACCTTCAAACCCTTTGAAAGAACATTGGCAGTGCGAAGCTACCATGCTAAGAGAAGATAAGAATAAGAATGGAAAAAGGAATCCAAAGACTCAGATCACAGGAAAGAAGGAAAGGAAGCTCAGTAAGAAGAAATCCAAGCCAGCCTTTGCCACGGTGAAGGTATATGACCGTTGGAGGCACCTCAACTATTAGCATGATGCCCCAGAATGGATATAAAGTGCAACTATGAGTGAATGGATTTTTGAGACCATTCCATAAAGGATGGATTCACATTGATGGACGCATTCCTTACCATTGGAGAAATCAGTTATGGCGCTTTCTTATTTAACCCATCAGACACTGGACCGGGACCACTTTTCACCACCCATGATTATCTGAGCTAACAGAGAATAGATTGCATATTGTGATGTGATTTCTAGACCTTGCCATCCTTTTGATTACCTTTCTTGACCATTCTCCTACCTGATCTATTTAGTTACAAGTGTGAATGCCGGGTGAACCAAGTGCGTCAGAGAAGTATGTGGAGGATATTCTTGTAGACATCATGGCTGAGAGATTCATGTTTGTAGGAATACATGCGTCGTCAACTACCGGATTGCAAGCATCCCCCTTGACTGGACGACGTTCTGGTCACACTACTAAGAATTGAAGCAAACACTGTGACAATCTGGCTAATGTGAAGCTGATCCCATCGGTCTTGACAGATTACATACCACCTTTGGTTGGCATGGTTAACCACGACAGTATCTCACATGACTTTGAGTACATGTTGATCACCACATACATCCCGAAGGGGATACACATAATTGGACCTCAGTTAGGACACATCCTATCTCTGAAGAACAATGACTTTAACCTCAGAGATAGGAAGAACTACGTGATGCTTTCCCCACATAGGTATTTGATTAGAACAACTGGAAAGGAGCTATGCATAGTATCCCAGCCATGGATTAAGGAGCTCATGCAATCAACGATGTTGAATGTGATGAAGATCCCTCAGTTTGGCCGACATCAGGAGGTTAACTCTTGCGTTAAACTCCTATTGTTGTGTTTCCATGGAGGTTATATGTGGCTTGACAGGTGCGTGATTGTGGATCCTGTGTTGATCCACCTCAACATGGATTGAGCATGCAGGAACCAAATCCTCAATAGTTCTACCTAGGGAATACTTCAGATCTCTCCCTATCATAGTGCATAAAGGAGGATTATGGCGATGTAGAAAAAGGAAAGCGAGGCTACAAGGTAGCCTCCATCTAGGATGGCTTAGTGCGGCTAGCTTGTCAGCTTATAGCTGGTAAGATCATCAGAAAGAACCATCCAACACAGGTCACAGGATTCGTAGTGGACCTCGTAGGGAAGTGCGCAGAAGGAATGTAAATGAACTGGGTGAGTTACCTTGTCAACGAGCTTGAGAAGGAATGATGCTAAGTGAAGGATCAGGGCTACGAATTCCATTTCAGTTGGTTACTGGTATTGATCGCATTTGTTGCTTAGCAGATGCCGGAAGGAGCGACATTCCCAGAAGTTGAGCCATCAGAGCTATTCACCACAAGGTTCTCCACCTTGTGGTATACAAATGACATGTCGAAGTAGTGGTAGTTGAATGTTGTCTTCCATGCTTACTACCAACAACTGAAGCATTCTATTGAGGCATTTGCATGCATGACACTGAACACACTACACCAATACATACCGCTAGTGAAGTTCCGCGCAGATCGACCCTTTATCTACATCACTGCGCATAGGAATGAGAGTAAGGAGGAACTACAGTCCTATTATAAGTTGATCGACGAAGATATGGAGGATATCACCAAAGAGTGGCCAATAGAGTTCCTGGTACTAGTTGATGATGCAGAAATCTCTGACCCCGACATCATCGAAAGTCCCTTGGTCACCCGGGTTGAATATGGTGAACAGACTAGCACAAAGAAAAAGAATAAAAAGGAGGAAGTGCAGAACATAGAAAATGATGAGGAGGACAACACCTCAGAGGAAAGTAGGCATGACTCGCCCACAGGAGGAGGAGGAGACTAAGTACATCAAGAATAAGGAGGGGAAGAAGGAGAAAATCATGACAAAGGTGAAGTTACACCATCGAAGGATTCCCCTACTGAGGCTGAAACATCGAAGAAAAGGAAGGTTTCTCCACAGAAACCCTCAGCAAGAAAGAAGACCCGCGCCAATAAGCCACAGTAGAAGAATGTAATCACAGAGGACGATGTCGGTCTAATCATCGCAGCTGTGGAGGATGATTCAAAGAATATCTTACAGAGACATGGAGTGAAGCAGGAGACGTTGTATGACTGAATAGAGAAAGATCTCAAGGACATACAACAAACCATCCATTTGAGTCGTGCAGTACCTACTGCGTCCTCTTCGTCAAAGATTGCAGAATTGGGGGATGAGCCCACCCAATTATGAAGGCTAGCAGATGCAACAGAGGCTCGACTTCAGCGAGTCCAAGAAGAAAAGGAGCAGGCTACAAAAGTCTTGAAGCAAGAAAAGGAGTAGGTCTTAGAGCAACTTCAAGTTGCATAGAAGGAGAAAAATGAAATTAGGGCAATGTAAGAGGAGGAAAAAGAGAATATCCATAAAGAAAAGACCAACTCTCGTAGAGGAGACTATGGTTAAGGAAGCAGTGACTAAATCACTTCGCTCTATGTTGGGCTTGGAACAAGAAGAACTAGAGTCAGTGAGATGCAAGTGAGGAAGCTCGCTTAGGCCATTCAACAACTTCAAGCACAGATAACATAGTTAGATCTCCAAGCAGTGTTGAGCACTTCGCAAGAAGTGCACCACCAAAGGGAGGAAGTAGCTAAGAGCATAGTTGGAAGGATCAGGGAACTCACCTCAGAATGTAAGCAATTGTGTGATCATAGTGCACAGACCTATGAATACCTCGCAGAATATCCAGAGCTAAGGAAACTGGAAGCATAGCTCCAGAAGGCACAACAACAGGAATCGATCGTCCAGGCACAGATGAAGGTCCTCACTGTAGTCGAGAGGATGAAAATATCACAGGAACAATGGACAGTCCAACAATAGGTTACTGTCATTTAGAGAAGAGTCATGGAGGTTACACAGAAACTACAGTTGGTGCAGGATGAAGCCTGCATGATTTTTGAAGATATTGAAGTACAAGGCTCACAACTATACCAAGTGGTTGCAACAGTCGAACAATGCTTGGAAGGGCCTGTTACTGAGCAAGTGATTTAGGAGTTCGTCAAGCAGGAACCTTTGGCGAAGAAAAAAGTTGAGGCAGCTCGAGCTAAGCTCAAGGCCTTTGAAGCAACGTTGCCTAGATCTGAGTGATTCAGGATGAGTCACAGGTGAGTGTTGGGGGCTTGTTGTCCCTTGACAAAGTTTTGAGGAAACATTGGTCGTGTTTGACAACTTTTGGGACTTCTACAGGTTGGTCAGAGATTGACCACCCAGGTGAAGCTGAGATCGTGGGATATCACTTATTTTGCGGACTTATGGACCCAACAAAGGGTTTACTAGGGTTTATGTAACATGTTATGGGATGTCAGCACATGGGTTTACCCTTGTTTATGATTTTTTGTAAAAGTATATATAGGAACGAATGTGATGTAGAAAGTACTACTAGGAATTGACTTAGGGAATGACTAGTTGGCTTAGTGAAAAGAGTATGTTAAGGCTTGCAGAGCTAAGTGCAAGTGTTTTGTAAGTTGCTCTGTGCCACTAAGGAGTTGGCTCTATACTTTGACATGGTTTTGGGAAGGAGGATTTGGTGCACAGCTCACAGATATCATGTCCTCTGCAGAGTTGGGCTCTGTGGCTTTGTGCACGGGAGTAGATGAATGTAATAAGATTGAATACTAATAAAGAAGAAGAATAAGTTGGTGGACGTAGACCCACACTCGAGTGAACCACATATATCTTGTGTCTTGATGTTCTTTTTGTGATGTTGTTTATGTGGTTATTTGCTTAGTGTTGTTGTTGTTATGTATAATGAATGCATCAAATGTTGTTGCTTAGTGCTTAATGGTAGTAAAGATAAATGAATGTTAGATCTGAGTTAAGGCTATGTGCTAAATGGTTTAAGTGCTTGATCTTGATTGTTACAACATTGATATGTAATAAGGGTTAATCTGCGATGTGAATGAGAATAATAATCTAATGCATATTGTTGGCTAAGTGTTATGTTAAGTGTTGTAATCACAGATTTGTGTCCCAGCTTGGTTGTAGACACCTGAGTCCTACAACCCTCCTACCTCTACCTTGGGTGAGACTTCATCTACTTCGTAGGTGTTGCCGAAAGGGCTGGTAGTTAGGATTTTGTTGGTGCATTGTTGAAGCATTGAACCATGGGTATGCCCCTGTGCGAACAAATGGTTTCATTGCTGGGACCTGAAACTGTGATTGTTTGGAACTGAAGAAAAGAGAAATCTCTGTGCGTAGATCTATTGTTGTAGTGCACAATATTCTACTTGGTTAAGTGCTTTGTTAAGTGTTGTAATCATAGATCTGTGTCCCATATTGGTTGTATATACCTGAGTCCTACAACCCCCCCTGCCTCTACCTCGGGTGAGACTTCATTTGCTTCGCAAGTGTTACCGAAAGGGCCGGTAGTTAGGGTTTTGTTGGTGCATTGTTGAAGTGTTGAACTGTGGGTCTACCCCTGTGCCAACACATATTGAATATATACAAGTGACTGAGGGAACCAAAGGATATATAAGGTGAATTTCATAGGGAAGGTGAAGTAAAGAAGGCTGAAATTCAAGGGAGGATAAAGTATTTTGATGATGCTATCTAAGGTATGTTATTTACAGGTCATCTCACCATTTTCACAATAATTTTTTTCTAGAATGATTCAGATAGAAAAATATGGAGGTTGTTGAGAAAACATATCCAAGTAATTGTTATAAAAATTTCATCTTGTGGGTCGTTGCAGTTTGGGAGTTACACTCTTTGGAAGATAGGATTTATGACTAGTCCTGAAACTAGTCTAAAACAAGTGTTCGAGGTAAAAACAACATAACTTATTCATAACATATCCAAATTTTGTGAAACCAAATGAGTTGGTTAGATTACAGTATGTAGCATGTTTTGTACCATTTTTAGATCCATACAGAAAATATTCGGTGGGTGTCATTCTATACAAGTTGGCTCTCTTGAATAACCCATAATTCAGCAAGGTCTGCCATTGTTTCTATAACTCCTTTTCTAGGAGGTTACAAGTAGTGAAACCTGGAGGATTTGTAGAAAAGACACTAAATAATATTGTGTATATTTTTCAGATATTTATTCATTATAGGTATAGATTTATTCTTGTTTCAAGTTAGGGTTGTTGACTAATCCAAACTTATTCATGTGAGACTAAAGTAAAGTTTGATGAAAATGCTAGTCTCTTGTTGTTGAAGTTAAGGGAGGATTGCAGGTATATGATCACATACACCAGGTTTGTTACAAAATTACAGGTATGTTTATATTCATGTTTTGATGGTTACATTTGTTCATGACATGGTACATGCTTGAGGCTACATAACAATGAGGTTTGGCACATGGTTTTATGTAAGAGTTTATGGTATTTGGCTTATGGATTTCTGATGTATTGCTAGATGAATCTTGTTGGTTGTCTTGATGTATATTTTGGTATATGTTTGAGGTATATGTTGAGATCATGGATGAGATAATTAGTTGATGAGTTAGCATATACATGAGGTGTATGTTATGGTGATGTTGGTACATATTGATGAGGTATAGCTTGGCTCATTATTGCTACATGATTTGTACATTCTTGGTACATTGTTAGAGGCACTTTATGGTAATCTTGTTGTACATTGATGCAAATCCCCACCACTCATGGGGCTCACATGACCTCCCAGCCTAGGATTGTTCTCTCTAGGGAGTTGAATTAGCTCTCGGATCCTCGATGAACCCTCAAAATTCTATACCACATGATTTTTTCCTTTTCCTCGCAGAAAAATTCTCACTCGCGAGGGTCTTATCTCGTAAGCAGAGAAATCCATGTGACCTCGGGCCAAAACTGTGGGCTAATCTCTTTAACCGATAGGAACTCCCGCACTTCAGAGCTCCAGGCTTGGGGAGTTTTCCTTGTCTAAATGTACAATGTCTCTGAATGCACAAACTCTGAACTTACAAATCAGACAACTGACATATGCCTTCAATCGAGGGCCTAAGATTACTCTCAGCTCCGAGCTTTGGAGTTTTTCACGGTGCAACACCTCAAATCGTCTGAAAGACAAACTGGCGGAGGGATGGATATACTATCCACATGTCCCTCTCAACATATGGTCGAGATCTACTCTAGCCTTCAGTATTTCTCGAGCCAAAACAGTTTACGCCTCCATTCCCCCAGACAGTAGGATTCTCAAATCACTAGAAATATTACGACATGTGTCCCTGATGCCAACGGTCAGGATATGCTCTGGGATTCAGAGATTTGGGATTTTTTCACACTCTTGCAACAACTCTGTAGGTTCAATGGATAGTCGGGCTTCTGGATAACTGTTTATCTGTGAAAATACGTCCCTCGTCTACCAACAGTCCAAATTAACTTCAAACTCCAGGACTTCAGGAAATTTGTCTCCTCCACAACACACACCCTAAAACTGTCAAATTTGCAAAGTCTGAAGGACTTAAATGGTTAACACTCGTGCACAGACTCCAGATCTGATGGTTTTGAAAAACTCTGGCTTCTCCCAAATGGATCTTGTTCGCTCGTCCTCCAAACAAAATGAATCCTTTCTCCAAGGACCTTCGCTCACTAGTCTTCTTGAGATTTGAGAAATTTAAAGGACTTAGGCTTTGGAACACACTTTGTGCTCCTCCTTTGTCTGGATCCTATATTGTTTCCTGGTGCACACTTGCGCTACTTCTCCTGAGATTTAAGACTTAGAAAAATCTCCCTTGCGCACTCCTTGCACTCACTCTCCTTGATACTTTTTCAACACTTCACTAAGTTTTGGCCCTGTGCACACCTTGCATGGGTCTATTCCTCGATATTTTATACTCCAATGAGTATATGTGCACTCCTTGCACTCACTCTATGAAATTCACTCTATCTCTTTTGAGCTATTGAGTCTGAAAATGACTATGCCTTCGCACTCCTTGCGTGGCCATTGTGCACTCCTTGCACTAGGATTTCAGAAGAGAAACAATTGAAACTTATAGAACATCAACGGTTCATTCATTCAACCATGAAATACACACACATGCATATAAACACAAAAAAATAGATAACATAACATTACCCAAATAAATTAGAGATAAGCAAACTCAAACATGTGAAGCAAATATCCTCTATTATATTCCTTCAAAAAAACATTTACAAGTGTTCCAACAAATCTTCATCTTCTCTTTCTTAGCAACAATCACAATAACCTCAACATCAATACCAACAAATTTTAGCAACAACAAATAAACTCTAGCAACCTCTTTTGGGCATAGTTTACATACATTTATACATGGAGGGGCTTCTTGAGCCTTCCTCCCGACTACTCTAGTTCTTTAACATCATAATTAAAGCATTCTACTAGTATGTTTATTACAATTAAATGAGAATTTACAATATAGATATGAGTCGATGCCCCAAATCTATACAATCCTTTTGGCATTAAATAAATTACAATATCCTGGATTGTTTACAATGGCTCTTGCCTCAAAATATTATGGGACTTTAAGTACAATACTTTCAAAATATTGAAGTGACACGCTCTCCATTGACTCCAAAATCACTTTGAATGCATGCATTGGATGCTAATTTGTCCTCCATTTAGCCTCATTGGATGTTGATGGTGATGCTCCTGCATCATACTCCTTTGGAAAAAAAGATTCATGGAATCCTATCCATGAGTTCCTCCACTATCTTTCCATGCTTTTGGACATCAATTTAGTTATCCAACTCACATCTTCTATTGTATGATCTTTCCACTTAACCAGATACTCAAAATAAACTTTTCTGTTGGTCTTTCCACTTAACCCTCTGATCCAAAATCTTTTCTATCTGTGGCTTCTCTTCTATGGGCATTTGTCGCTTCCATTGAATCTCCTCTTGATCATGTGTCCCCTCTATATCATCCATCCTGTAAGGGTATAAGTCTGCTACATTGAATATTGGTGATATTCCAATGTCCTCTGGAAGTTCAATTTCATAAGCATTTGTAGCGATTTTTCTAAGGATCTTACAAGGTCCTATCTTTTTCATCTTCAACTTGTTATATTTCCCTTTCAGAAATATTTCCTTCCTTAGGTGTGCCAAGACTTGATCTCCAATTTCAAAATTAACCTCTCTTCTTTTTTGGTCTACTCTGCTCTTGTATTTATGGCTTCTATCATGTAGTTGTCCTTTAATTAGACTGTGCAACTTCTTCATTTATGCAACAAAGTCCTCTGCTCTTGCACTTCAAAATTAATCTCATCCCAAATCTCGTAATTCTGAAATTCCTCTTGGATACATCCCATATACTATCTGGAACATACTTTTACTAGTACTCCTATTCGGTGAGTCATTATTTACAAACTCTGCTTGAGGCATAGTTTGATCCCACCAACTATTATGTTCATTGACCAAAATCCTTAACAGATTCCCTAAACTTTGATTCAACACCTCAGTCTATCCATTTATCTAAGGATGATATTTTGAAATTAAAAACAAAATTGTCCCCAACTTCTTCCACAAGTGTCCCACAAATTTAGTATCTCTATCTGAGACTATACTCCTGGGAAAACCATGCAATCTCACATTCTCCTTGAAAAACAAATTTTCTATGTGGGTAGCATCACTAGTTTTATAACATGGTATGAAATGTGCCATCTTTGAAAATATGTCAACCACCACATATGTTTAATCACTTCCCCTCTAGGTTCTTTGCAATCCTAGAACAAAATCCATACTTATAGCATCCCATGACCTGTCTGGAATAGGAAATGGTTGATACAATCCAATGTTCTATTGCTTTCCTTTAGCATATTGGAATATTTTTCATCTGTCCATGAAATTCTTCACATCAGACCTCATGCCTAGACAATAGTATGAATAAATCAATTGTGCATATCTTTTATCATGGCCAAAGTGTCCAACCAATACTCTATTATGTTTATCCTTTAGTAAATTGTCCCTCATTGAGCATTTTAGGATATACAACTAGATACCTTTGAAAAATAGTCCATCTTGGATCACATACTCCATCCATTGATTTATTTCCCTTAGAAAAGGGTTCTCACATGCTTCATAAGCTTCTTTGAAATCGATACATCTCCTTGAGGTGTTCAAATCCCAAAGTCTCCACTTGGAATTCCTACAACATCAAACATCTATTGCTCAAAGCATCTGTAACTTTGTTAGCACTTCCACTCATATGCTTAGTAACAAAAGTAAAAATTTCCATGAATTCTACCCATTTGGCATGTCTTTGTTTCAATTTCTCTTGCCTGGTTATAAACTGCAAAGCCTCATTGTCAGTATACAAAACAAACTCCTTCGAGATAAGATAATGCCTCCATTTTTTCAAAGCTTGAATTGCAACATACAATTCCTTATCAGATGTTGAATACTTCCTCTTAACATCATTCAACTTCTCACTGAAATAATCAACATGCTTATTATCTTGACTTAAAACTGTGTCAATGACTACTCCACTTGCATCACATTTGACTAGAAAAGTCTTCTTAAAATCTGGTAGAACTAAAACAGGTTGTTCTATTATCTTTTCCTTCAACACTCTAAGTCCTTTCTTAGCTTCTTATGTCCAATTAAAAGACCCACATTCCTTAATCTTTATGGTATCCAGTATGGGTGCACAAATACTACTACAATTCCTGATGCATTTCTTGTAAAAACTCACCAACCCATGAAAATGCTTACTTCAAACACGCTTCTTAGAGAAGTCCATCCTCTTATTTTCCTCACCTTATTTGGATCCATTTTCAATTCATTTGAAGAGATTATGAACCCCAAATACACAAGTTTTGTTTTCATAAAAGAACATTTTTTCAAACTTACCAATAAAATCTTTGAGCACTTCATTCATTAATCTCATAAACGTACTTGGTGCATTTGTTAAGCCAAATGACATAACAATCCACCCATACAATTCTTCATTTGTTTTGAATTTTGTTATCCATTTATCTCCCTCTCTCATCCTTATCTGAGGATAACTACTCTTCAAGTCTATTTTGGAAAAATAATTATCTCCACTAAAACAATCCATCAAATCATCCATTATGGGTAAAGGAAATGTATACCTGACAGTTATCTTATTGATGGCTCTAGAATCTATGCACATTCTCCAACCTCCATCCTTCTTCAAACTCAAAACAGTCGGTACGACACACGCTCAAACTTTCCCCGATCAAACCTTTGTCCAACAACTTTTGGACTTTCTTCTTGACCTCTTCATTCTCTTGAGGGGTTAATTTGTATGCTTCTTTGTTCAGAAAACTTACTCCCAAAATAAGGTCAATATGGTGACTGATACTCTTGATGGGGAATAAAGTGTGAGGTAACTCATCCACCACAATATCAACAAACTCATCCAATAACTCCTAAACTTCTACAAACAAATCATTCATATAAGTTCTTGTGAGAATGACTCTCGGCTTACCCACAACAACAAAATATATTTTCTAGTCTTTCTTAACTTCTTTCAAGAGTTCCTTCCCACTCATGAGAAGTATACTAGGACTAGCTTCCTCTTTGACTCCTTTATATTCTATTGGAAGCAACATATGCTTACACCCATTCTTCTCAAGGGCATAATTATTCTTCATCCCATCATGTATGACATTCCTGTCATATTTCCAAGGTCTCCCCAATAGAACTTGACAAACATCCATGGGTATAACATCACATAAAACTTCATCCCTATAACCACCTATTTTAAACTCAACTTTACATTGTCAACTTACCATGACTTGATGTCCTTTTGAAAACTAGGACACCTTGTATGGATTCATATGTGCATTCATATCCAACTTCAAATTTTCCACCATCTCCGTGGATACCAAGTTATCAGTGCTCCCACTGTCTATGATCACCTTGCATACCCTACCTATGGTCTTGCAAGTTTCTGAACAAATTGTTCCTCTGGACTGGTTCTTGTACCTCTTTCTCTAGATTTACCAGATATTTCCTCATTATGAGTGATATTCCTTCTTCCGCTGCTTCTGCTTTCATCTTTGTCTCCACATTCTTCTTCCATGCTTCATAAATTTGAGCTTCTCCAACTCCTGCATTTTTCTTTTCAGGACATTACCAAGACATGTGCCCTATTTTTCCACAGGCATAACACCTCACTTCTCCTCCTTTGCCTCTTCCTCTACTTCTGGGAAAATAAATTCTTCCTCTGTACTGTCCTCCTCTAGAACTTCCTCCTCTCTTTGTTTGACTTTTATATCGTCCAACTTCTTCTCTGGACTTCTTGAATTTTTTCTCTTACGGTTCCTCTTCCTCTGCTAGGACTCTTTCTCGTGTTCTATTGACTCTACTTCCTTGCCAACTTTTATTTTTCCTTTAGGGCTACTTGATAATCATCTTCCATAGTTATAATTGTCATCATGCTAATATCATCCTAGATTTTGTACCTCGATCCATTAATGTACATAGTAACTTTTTCTTCATCATTCTCCATGTGTCATGCTCTTATGTTCAGCTTATAAAATTCTTCGGTATACTCTTTCACCGAAAAACCTTTCCGTCTCATATTATGAAATTTCATGAATAGATTTGACTAATAATAATTAGGTATCAATTTATCCTTGAGATTAGCTACCATTCTATCCCAACTCTTTATTTTGGTCTTACCTTTCCTCCTTCTGTTATCTTGCAATTTGTCCCACCATAAAGTTGCATGTCCCTTCAATCTGGTTACAAAATGATTTACCTTCTTCTCATCATGAAATTCATCATAGTCAAAGTACTTTTCTAAATCACTTATCCAGTCAAAAATTTATTTTACAGTTAATTACCTTCATACATCAAGACTTCCATCTTTTCTTTGGTTCCCAGCTTGACAACAACCCTCAGCAATCTCTCCTCTGCTACTTGTTCTCCTGCAACTTTTTCTACTTTTACATCTTCACTTTCCACTTCACTGATGTCACCATATTTGGGAGCTCTTCTTTGTTCCATCTCCATGGCATCCAACCTTACACAAATTTTTCTGATTTTCTCTTCCATGGTTGTATTGACTACATGTCTCTCTCTACGTCTTCTTGGTGGCACGAGTCTAAATTTTCGTTTTCTCATAGAGATTATTTTCCTGCTATGATACCACTTGATGAAAATCCCCACCACTCTTGGGGTTTGTGTGACATCTCGGTCTAGGATATTTCTCTCTAGGGAGATGAATTAGCTATCACGTACTCACTGAACCCTCAAAATTATATACCGCAAGCCTTTTTACTTTTCCTCGCCCACAAATTCTCACTCACGAGGGTCTTATCTCGTTAGTGGAGAAATCCACATGATCTCGGGCCAAAACTGTGGGCTAATATATTTAACCCGCAGGAAATCCGATACTTTGGAGCTTTGGGCTTTGGGATTCTTCCCTGTCTAAATGTGAAACTCCTCTGAATGCACGAACTCTGAACTTGCAAATCGGATGGCCGACATCCGCTTTCAATCGACGACCTAAGATTACTCTGGGCTCCAGGCTTCAGATATTTTCATGGTGAAACACTTCAAATCCTCCGAACTTTGAACTAAAAAAGGGTCGGATATACTATCCATGTGTCCCTCTCAACGGATAATCGAGATCTACTCTAGCCTTGAGGATTTCTCGAGCCAAAACACTTTATGTCTTCGTTCCCCCAGACTGTTGGATTCCCAAATCACTAGCAATCTGCCGACATGTGGTCCTGATGCCAATGGTCAGGATCTTCTCTAGGATTTGGAGCTTCGAGAGTTTTTCACACTCTTGCAACAACTCTTTAGGTTCATCAGATAGCAGAGCTTCCAAATAACTATTTATATGCAGACACATTCCCCCCGTCTACCAACGGTTCATATTAACTTCGGACTACGAGACTTCGAGAAATTTATCTCCTCCCCAAAACACACCCTAAAACTGTCAAATTCACAAAGTCCAAAGGACTTAAAGGGTTAACACCCATGCACCTTCTCCATATCTGACAGTTGTGAAAAAATCTAGCTTCTCCCGAATGGATCTCTTACACTCATCCTCCAAACAAGATGAATCCTTTCTCGAAGGACCTTCGCTCGCTATTCTTCCCGATATTTGAAAACTTTAAAGGAATTAGGATTTGGTGAATGCTTTGTGTTCCTTCTTAGTCTAAAACCTAGACTGTCTCCTAGCGCATACTTGCGCTACTTCTCCTAAGCTTTGAGACTTAGAAAAATCTCCTTTGTGCACTTCTTGCGTTCACTCTCCTTGAGACTCTTTCAACACTTCACTAAGTCTTGACCTTGTGCACACCTTGCATGTGTCTATTCCTCAAGAATTTATACTCCAATGCGTATATGTGAACTCCTTGCACTCACTCTATGAAATTCACTCTATCTCTCTTGAAATATTGAGTTTGAAAATGACTCCACCTTCCCACTCCTTGTGTGGCCACTGTGCACTCCTTGCACCAGGATTTCAGAAGAGAAACAATTGAAACTTATAGAACATCAAAGGTTCATTCATTCAACCATGAAATATACACACATGCATATAAAAAAAGAAAAATAGATAAAACAACATTACCCAAATAACTTAGAGATAAGAAAACTCATACATGTGAAGCAAATATCCTCTATTATATTCCTTCAACAAAACATTTACAAGAGTTCCAAAAGCTCTTCAAATTTTCTTTCTCACCAACAATCACAATAACCTCAACAACGATAACAACAACTTTCAACAGCAACATCTAAACTCCAATAGTATCTTTTGGGCATATCTTACATACATTTATACATGGAGGGGCTTCTCGAGCCTTCCTCCTGACTACACTAGTGATTTCACATCATAATTAAATCATTCTACCACTAAGATTATTACAATTAAATGAGAATTTACAATATAGATATGAGTCAATGCCCCAAATCTGTACAATCCTTTTGGAATCAAAGAAATTACAATCTCCTTGATTGTTTACAATGGCTCTTGCCTCAAAATATTACGGGACTTTAAGTACAATAATTTCAAAATATTAAATTGACGTGCTCTCCTTGGAATCCAAAACCAATTTGAATGTGTACACTAGATGATGATTTGTCCTCCAATTGGACTCGTTGAATGTTGATGGAGATGCTCCTACATCAGACATATTTGTAGTGATATTGGCACATGGTTTATGGTTGATGTGGCATAGATATCTTGGTATTGGTGATGGTTGTGAGGTGTTGTGATGTGCATGGTTGATGCACTTGTGATTGTACAACTTGTACTAGTTGTTGATATACATGATTGGTTGATGACATTATTGTGACATGTTATTGACACATGTTGTTGGTAAAAAATTGTTGGTATAGGTTAACAATGAAAGTGGTTGATTTAGTGACAGTGACAATGGTTGATTTAGTGACAGTGACAGGTTGTCTACATTTGACACTTATATTTCAGGGTGGCAGGATAGGGCAAGGATAGGTGGTTGGAGCCACCTCCTGGTTTCAGCCGAAGAACTAGGGCATTGTAGCTTCCTTCAGGTTCGATCTCGATAATTAGGGGGTTGAAGACTAATTCTTGTTAGAGCCATAGAATTGGGTGGTTGTAGCAACTTTTTGGTTGGAGCTGAAGAACACAAGGGGTTGGAGCCTCCTTCTGGTTGGAGCCAAAGAATTGGAAGTTGGTGCTTCCTTGAATGTAATTCTTAAAGACATATAAGAAAATCATTCCTCGGTTTTCTCCCGCATTGGGTTTCCATGTAAAATACTGGTGTGTAGTGCATTATGTGGATATGTCTATTATTGTTTATTATGCACTGATGGATGTAAAAAGGATGAATAAGTGGTATAAAAGGATTAATAAGTGGTATAAATTGCTCATTACCGATTCACCCTCCTCTTAGTAATCCAACAATTGGTATCATAGCCAGTTCCTTCAAGAAACAAGTTAACCATTGGAAGGAGATCATGGACTATACTGAGAATGGAGTACCATTGTTTAATGGTCAAAATAGTCTAAAGTATGAGATGTGGAGCATAGGGACAAGAACCATTTTAGAGGCACATGGATATGATAGTTTGTATTCAGTTGTGATAGAATACAATGCTACAAAGAAATCAAAGACTGCAGCCAAGAAGGAATTGAAGAAGAAAAAAAAAATAGCAATATATTTCATATGGAAAGGATTACCTGATCCAATAAGAGAAAAGGTTGATTAATGTTCATCAACTAAAAAAATTTAGGATAAGTTGCATAATATATATTCTTCGCCCATCACAAAGTCAAAAAATATAAAAGAATATGCAGGTAGAGATCAAGAGGAAAGATGTTCATCATATGCAACATATTTATAAGAAGAAGAGTACATAATCAACATAAGTATGTTATTTTTCTTTATTTGTGAAAAACATGAACAACTTGAAATTGAATGCTCTGAAGGTAACGAGACAAAAAATCCATTTGAAATAAAAGACAATTATGAAGCAGAATTGATTAGTTCTTTAGATGATTTAAAGAAAGAAAGAGAATAAAACAAGCCACTCAAGAAAGAATTGATGAAACAAAAGGAAAGTGTTCAAGGTTCCAAAGAAGCTCAACGTGTCATCGAGAATTTAAGAGCTCAACTAGAAGAGGCCAAGAGAATTGAAGAAACTCTAGAATATCAAAAGTAGTGTTTAGAAGCCAACGTAGAAACAAAAAAGAAATAAGTAGAAAATATAGAAAATATACTGACAGATCATCTCAAGGAAAGAACCAATGAATTAAACTAGCTTGAGGAAGAGTTTGGTCAAGAAGAGAGAAGACTCGAAGAAGAAATAATTTCATTGAAAATCCAACTTGAAGAAGGAAAGAGAACATAAGAAGTCATGAAGTCTCGGATAATGAAAAAAGAAGAAGAGTTTGAGAATCTTGAATAAGAACTTGTCACACTAAGAGTCAAAATCATCAAGTTCAATAAGAATGTTGAAGAGACAGAAACATCCATGTCAATAGTAGAGAATAAAGAGAAGCATTCTAGGTTTCTAGAAGAGAAGAATGAATAAAAGAGCAAGAATTATGCAGAAGTACTCAAAGGAAGGAATCATGGTCAACCAAATTATAACAAAACTGATAAAGGTACGTCTTCAAGAAGACCATCCATGTTCAAGCCACAAAGAAGCTTCAATTGTGATCATGATTAGTCAAGGCAAGAATTCAGAAGGATTACACCACAAATAATATCATTCACTCCCAGGTATGTAAATTTCTTTTATAGTCATTGTTTTTATTGTACTAAATTTGGACATAAGGTTGCAGATTGCAGGGATTATAAAAGAAATATTTAAGCAAGAAATGATTATGTGCCCCCATGTAACATTGAATGTTATAAATTTCATAATTATGGACACATAGGTCATGATTGTAGAAGCATGATCGATACTTCCATGAAAGATAACATTGATATCATATATAAGAAAGTATGGATAAGAAAACATGAAGAACATGTGAACAAAGACCAGGTCCCAGAGATTGCAAGATTGGAAATAACATGAGATGAAGACAAATTTACAAAGAAAAAGGAAGATATCAGATACATAAAGGTTTGGAAAAGAAATGAAAGAAAAGAAGGATAAGTAAATAAGGAACAGGCTCAAGATATTGTACTTTAAGGTATTGTAGTGCATGATGAATCTAGAGACAAAAAGAAAGAAGTTATAGTTAAGAAAGATGTTGAGCCTACCAACGAAGATGATGATGACTCTGCATCCGAGCGGACACTTTTCTGAGCTATCCGGCTTGGAGAATCCCAACAAATATGTATGGTGAACAAGGGGAGTATAGTTAACAACTCTATAGATTAGAGATTCATCTTTTGAGAAACTTACATAGTTCAAGTAGATAGATTCATTGCAATCAATTATTAGAAGTACAATATGACAGATTGATCAATTGAAAATATTACACAAGAAGAAGTCTATGATTTTATTTAGAAAAAGATATCTTCAACACAAGTTGTTACAAACATGTAGAGTTTGGATTATAGATAGAGAAGATCAGTGGACACATTTGATGTTTGATGATCAGTTGCAGCAGTAAATACTTCATGATAGTACATAGACATATGGGTTAGCATTGTGAACAATTGAGTAGCAGAGTCTTGGATAGTATGAACAAAGATGGACTCGTAAGATGCTTAGAAATGAATTAATAATTGGAATCGGTTGAAATCAGTTGATCGCAAAAACGAAAGCAATGAAATGCACAATACAACAGGGAAAGAGAAACCATCAGCAAAAGTGATATCATCATAAGGATATTTTTGAACAGTATGGGTCACATGGACACAAATGAATTTGCAAGAACACTTAGCAGGTTTGGATAGATATATGAAAGTGGATGAGAGCATGAATTCATAGACAGGTTCATATATTATTTAAGAGAGTGGTTCATAGATAAAGGAACATTATCATAATGGATGATAATGACACAAGATTATATGAATGA
>JASDQU011025640.1:32276-42430 GCA_032191745.1 Picea mariana | reverse complement strand
CCCCCCCCCCCTCTAAGTGTGGTAGGTGTGTCCAACAACTGTTGGGTTATGAAAAGGGTATAAATATCTTCCTTTTTCCCATAGTTCATGATATGATTTTGATTGATTCTTTAGATAGTTAGGGATAGATAGAAAAGAATATGATTAATATGTCTCTAAGGGTTGTTATTAAAGTTTTATTAAATAGATTCTAATTTATGATTGGAATGGTTTGATTTTGTTCCAGAATTGGATAAATAACTATCAAAGATAACCAAAGAGATTATGGCTATGCACAAGCTATTGGAGGTTGAAGATTTCTTAGGCGCAAAGCAGTTTGAAGATAATGCATTTTGTATATTGTAATTTTATAATAGTAAATCAATCCTGAGGATATTTCGATCCTCAAGATAGCTTGATTTACCCAAACTATTGTAATATATAAGAGGGTAATAGATCCAGAAAAACAGAGGAAAAACATGCATTCAAGTAATTAGATTCAGAATTGTTTTGTGCAAGCAGTTTTTGTAAATGTTTTACCAGACATGGAATCAATCAAAGTTTTGAGTGTTTTTATCATTCCTGTGCTCTGAGTTTCTCGTAGCAGTACTTCTGAAGACCGAGGGCCCAGTCTGAAGGAGCTACTGTCTCGTTCTATAATTGTATCAGTTCAAAGTTTGATTTCTATTTTGTGATTCATATCTCTTTTACAATAGCCAAGGATAAATGCATAAGTGTGTTAATGATTTTATGATTGTTTGCATATAGAAGATAGACATGTCCCTCAAGTATTAATGATTGTTGTTATGATTTCCATTTCTGAAGTTATTGCTTGACAGTTCCTCACATTTTCATCCACGTTGTTCCTTTTCCTCAGATTTATGATTGTTGTTCCTTTTGGTTAAAGTTACAATAGTTGTTCCTTTCAGTTAAAGTTATAATAGTTGTTCCTTTCTGTTAAAGTTACAATAGTTGTTCCTTTCGGTAAAAGTTACATTAGTTGTCCCTTCCGATTAGATTATAATTGTTGTTTCATTCTGTAGATAGAGTAATTTGTTATTTCCTTTCCAGTAATCAGCATTCATAATTGATAGTTAATTTTGCATGTCCTTAGTTAGATTCAGTTATTGCTTTCTAGTTAAGTGAATTCAATAGATTAATTAGTTCCTTTCCATTTCACAGCATCTTAGTAATCAGATTTCAATTCCATTTAGTTCTTAGAATCTTTGGTGAACATTTGAGGAACTTGATTGTTGATGAACTCAGATTTGGTTTAGCTACACGATTTTAGGCTACTTGCATAGACTTTGTTGATATTCTTGAGATAAAAGATGAATCTCCGGGTTGATAAATTAATGTTAAACTAAGGTTGTTTTTAGGACATCTTTAGACACCAACATTTTGGCATCGTTTCCGGGGAGAATGTCAAAGGTAGCATAGGTTGTGTCTCTAGAGGACCAGGTATTGAAGATGGAAGGTAAGAACTTATGCAGGTAATAAGTAAAATGCTTATGCCAACGCTTACCTCCAGTTGACACCTAAGAGGCTTCGTAGGTGATTTCTTTTGTTGAAATTTCTTTTGTTGTTGTGTGAAGTGTGTATGACTAGAAAAAAGGATCTTGAAAAACCAAAACCCCCACCAAAAATTACCAAAACCCAAGGTTCAGTGATCCCTGGAAGTAGCACTTTCATAGACGAAATCATCAAAAAGGGTGAATCTCAAGATTTGGTTGGACCTAGGAAAGGACCCACCCGAATCCCTTAGGTAGTAGTTTCACCAACTATGGCCCATGCTGAGATTCATAGCAAAACTTAAGGGACCGAGCAGAGCTTTCAGAATACAAATCTTCCACCGCTCAACCCATTAGAAGAGGGAAACTCTAATAATCTGGAGGAGGGAATAGGAGAAACTAGCGGGGTTGCCAAGGCATACCCACCACCACCACCACCTGATCCTGAGTCTCCTGCGAAAGAAGTAGGCATATCTAAAATCCCAGATAAAGGGAGTGCAGTCAAATTCCTTGGAAGACCAAATAATCAACAATTTTAAATAGAATACCCGGATCAAGAACCTCCTAAAAATTTTTGGCACATTTTCGATCAAATGGCACAACCAAATCAACAACAACCCCATACCTCCACGCTGGAGTATCCAATAGTTGATCCAATTGCCAATGCCCCCATGAAATAAATCCCCTTACAAAACCTGCCAACCTTCCATGGACTACTTTTAGAAGACCCGAATGCATTCCTATTTGAATTTGATGTCCTATGTAGAGGGTATGATTACACCTCTGAACCCCAAAAATTAAAACTATTCCCCTCTACCTTGAAGGGAGCAGCCCTACACTGGTTCATGGGATTGGGAGGTGGAACCATCAATTCATGGGACTAGATGAAACAAACCTTCTTGTTAAAATATCAGGATTATTGCAAAACTAGAGACTTAAAAGATGAAATCTTTCAAATGATTGCGAAAGAAAATGAATCATCAGAAGAAAATGTCGAAATATTTCAGTATAATTTGCAAAGATCACCCTATGGTACATTACCAAGTAAATTACTCAAAGCAACTCTGATCAAAGGTATGAGAGATGAATGGGTAGAAACATTGAATTTAATGGGGAAAGGTGACATTTATCAGGAAACTTATGAAGATATTGTTCTATTGTGTATCAGGTGCTCACGAGAAAGTACATGGACCAGGTTAGGAATGCAAACATCCCTCACAAGAAATAACAATATCTCCAATAGGGGTGTTACGCGAGCTGAAGTCGGTAATCTCCTAGAAAACTTTAAAACAGATATTTTGAGCACTCTAACTACACAATTGGATGTATTGCAGGCCAAACAAAAAAAGGTAGAGGCAGAGCATACCTTGTCTATATTTTTCCACAGGTGTAGAAAGAAACATGGTCCAAGGGAATGCCCCTTGGATATAGTTTAGGTTTGTGCTATTTGCACCAAGGATCACGACACATAGGAATACCCATCACTCCCTAGATTGAAAGTCGTATTCAAAGAAGCAGAAGAGGAAACAGAACCATTATATCTGATCGCTCAGCATCGTCAGTGGCAGTCTCGACCTCAAAATACATTTCAGGACCCTTTCTCTTTCTTTTCTGGACAGTACAATCAACAGCAGAATCCTGGACAGTATAATCAACAACAAAATTTTGGCAGCACATGGCAGGGTCGGCCATTTACTAATTAGAACTAGCAGCCCCAGCAGTACCCACCTACAATTCCTACCTAGCCAAACCAGTCTGCCACAAACCCCAACTGGAAAAATCAACCAACTACAAGTTCCAATTGGCCAAATTCACAATACCCCACCTCATCTTGGCAAAATTCAAATAATACCTACCCTCCACAATGGCCTAACTCGACTGCCCAAAACCCAAATTGGAACCAGAACTAGCACTGCCCCATGGGGATGAATAACCAACCTATGGGGATGACTTCTCAAACCCAACCTCCATTACAAACTCCACTCCCATTTCCCCAATCACAATTGTGCCCTAAATTACCTGCCCAAACCCACCCGAATCCCAATAACAAACAAGCTCAGCTCGTCCAAATTATGGAAAGTGGAGAAGGGGAAATCAATCCAGTAGGGTGCAATGAACTTCAGTTTATATCAGGGCGCATCATCTCCCCCAAACAAAATGGCGTTCTCCAAGAACATGGGAATGAAAAACAACCAGCAATAACACCCTCGACTATGGTAATAACAGAAGAAATTAGGCAAGGGAGGAACACAGTCGAATCACAAGACTCTGATAAGGATGCAATTCCCTCCCCTCCATTCCCCGAAAGACTGATGATAGCAAAACCCACCATATATTCTAACTTCGACATTGTAGGGGAACTCAGGAATTTATACATCAAAATTCCACTCCTGCAAGCCCTGCAAGACATACCGATCTACGCAAAGACAATCAAGGAGCTATGTGGGAGGAAGCCCGTCAGAAAAATCAAAAATTCATCATCAACAGTTCATGTAGTGGGAGCCTTATCTGATCTAATTTTTGGTAGAGAAACACCAATTAAATATGTAGATCCGAGGAACCCCATAGTAACAGTTCAGATTCAGGGTTGTTCCTTTCCAAATACCCTAGTTGATTTGGGGGAAGCCATCAATATTCTAACTATGGAAACCTGCAATGCCCTGGGTCTTCACTCTTTCGACCCAACCCCGATTATGTTGCAATTGGCCGATCGATCAGTGGTCAAACCACTCGGCACACTACATGATATAGCCATTTCAATTGATTCTTGGGAATATCCCACAGATTTTCTCATCATCAACCCAAAAAGTGGACTTGAAGGGCATCAATTGATATTGGGCAGACCATGGCTCATGACAGCTGATGCGTACATAGGTTTTTGATCGGGTATAATGACAATTGCTAGAGGAGGGGTTATAAGGAATCTCATCTTATATCCTCCAGCCAAACCTAGTCCAATGATTGTACACCTGCAATTGCCACCACCACGATATCCTAAGAAGGATCTGTGTGCCCCACTAATGATGAAAGAATACCTCAAGCACAAGAATCAAGTAGAGGATGATGTAATCAGTGGGTTTATTGAAAACCCAACCATTGTAAGTAACCCAACATGCCAGATGCTCCAAGTTGTTCTAGACTGTGAAGCACATGGAGACCCGCTGGAAGATTTAATGGAACAACAAATTCCGACTACCACTGTTCACAATAGAAAATCCATTGAGATCGCACCAGGGAAGTCTCTGAACATTAATGCCAACCTAGAAGAGCAACAACAACAAAAGCTAATCCAAACTCTCTCTAAATACCAGCAAGCTTTTGCCTGGGAGTACTCTGATATGAAAGGTATTGATCCACAACTCTGCACACACCACATTTATATTGAGAAAGACGTCCAACCTATCTAACAACCACAAAGAAGAATGAACCCCCACCTCAGAGATATTGTTAAAGAAGAGCTACAAAAGATGTTGGACGCAGATTTTATATACCCTATCTCAGATAGTCGATGGGTTTCCCCATTAGTCATCGTCCCAAAGAAAAATGGGAAGTGGTGAATCTTCGTTGATTACAGGGAACTAAACAAAGCTACTCAAAAAGATCATTTTCCATTACCTTTCATCGATCAGGTACTAGATACCTTGGCAGGGAAGAAATTCTTCTCTTTCCTAGATGGTTTCAACGGCTACAATCAGATCCAGACTACCCCAGAAGATCAGGATAAAATGAAATTCACATGTCCCTAGGGTACCTTTGCCTACAAAGTATTACCCTTCAGACTTTGTAACGCTCCGGCTACATTCCAAAGGGCCATTCTGAGCATATTCAATGATCTGATTAGCGAAGGGCTTGAAGTCTACATGGATGATTTCACCCTGTACGGCGATGACTTCGATCAAGCCTTGAATAATCTAGAGAAGGTATTGGAACGGTGCATCACTACTAGGTTATGTTTAAGCCACGAAAAATGTCACATGATGATGACAGAAGGTGTGGTATTAGGGCATTACATTTCTGCAGATGGAATCAGAGTAGACCCAGCAAAAATTGAGGTAATTCTTAATCTACCTACTCCACACACACAAACTGAGGTACGTAGTTTCCTTGGTGCTTCAGGATACTATCGTAGATTTATGCCAAATTTTTCAAAAACCGTTGTTCCTTTACATGATTTGACAGGTAGTGTAGAATTTCAATGGTCTGACAAATGCAATATGGATTTTGTAGGACTCAAGAAACTGATCTCAACAATGCCAGTGTTGAGGGAACCTAATTGGAAAATACCATTTCAAATTTCCACCGACGCCTCAGACATTGCCATAGGCGCTATTTTGGGACAGGAAGAAGAAAAGAAACCCTACGCCATTTATTTCATTAGCAAGAATCTAACTCCAGATGAACTTAATTATACAGTAACAGAGAAAGAGTTCTTATTTGTTATACATGCCATCAATAAATTTTGTCATTATATAATAGGCTATCCAGTTATCATGTATAATGATCATTCTGCCATTATATATCTAGCTAATAAACCAATTACTAATGGACAGGTCACTCGATGGTTATTATTATTGCAGGAATTTGATATCACCATCAAATATAGACCTGGGAGAGAAAATCTTGTCACAGACTTCCTATCCCGAATCCCAAAAACAGATGACTCATTAACAATTGAGGATCAATTCCCGGATGAGCATCTGTTTTCTATCGATGCAAAATCACCTTGGTATGCTAATGTAGCAAACTATCTAGCAACAGGAAGATTACCGACACATTTATCATCAAAGGAAAGACGACTGATCGTTCAGCATAGTGCACGATTCACTTGGATTAGTGGATATCTTTTTCACACAGGAGTTGATCTCCAGATCTGACGATGCGTACGAGAGGACGAAATCTATGACATACTGAAAGCAGGACATGACGAGCCCTGTGGGGGGTATTTTGTAGACCGCAGGACTGGACACAAAATCTTACAGATGAGCTATTATTGGCCCTCAATATTCAGAGATGCCAAGAAATATGTCCAGACATGTAACAGTTGTCAGCGTATGGGGAAACCAGGTCAGGCTGATGAAATGCCCTTGAAAACACAACTAGTTATGAAACCATTTGAAGGATGGGTGTTGGACTTCATCGGCCCCTTTAATCCAAAGTCAAATCAAAATTCCTATATTCTTGTTGCAACAAACTACTTGACCAAATGGGTAGAGGCGGAAGCTTTACCAAATGAAACAGAAGAAGTAGTCATCAAATTACTTTTCAAATTGTTTGTACGGTATGGACTACCTAGAGAAATAATTACTGATGGAGGGTCACAATTTACAGGCCATAGAATCATCACCACCCTGGACAGCTATCACATCAAGCACAGAGTTACCTCTCCATACCACCCACAAGCAAGCGGGAAAGTAGAAAGCACCAATAAGGTCCTAGAGGCAATTCTAACGAAGACTGTCTCAACAAACCGACAAAATTGGGCTACTGAGCTCCCAAATGCCTTATTGGATTATCGTACAACCTGGAGTAACACCACTGGATACTCTCCTTACCATCTAGTCTATGGTAAAGAACCCATCTTTCCAATAGAATTTGAGATCAAGACCCTAAGAATGGCCCAGGAAATTGGACTAAATCTTACAGAAGCACATAAACGATGCCTTCAGCAACTCAACGAATTGGATGAAGCACGTTTGTCTATTGTGGAGAGAACAGCTATTATCCAGTGACAGAGAGAAACCTGTCATGACAAGCATATCAAGAAGAAATCATTTAAGAAAGGTGACTGGGCACTCCTCTATGATTCCATATTTTAGAACTTTCCTGGGAAATTACAGACACGATGACTAGGGTCATGAAATTAATGAAGTCCATGATAATGGAATGGTTACTTTGAGCACCATCGATGGGTCTGGATCACCCTCTCTGGTCAATGGACACCGGCTACGACTTTACCACCAACCACCTTCAAAAGATTCATTCTATCAAGAAGTAAGTAAAGACCCTACGGTGCAGATTTTGGCTGGCTGGGAAGGTAACCCAGCCACCCCAACTCCATAAATGATGTATTCTTTTTATACTGTAGATACTGTACATAGTTTTCCAACTGTGTGGTTAGTTTTTTTTTCTTTGTTTTATAAAAATTCATATAAGAAACAAGAATCAGGACAGACAATTACAATTAGCACCTTCTTCTGTTCCATACTCCCATTTTGTTTTATCATACGGACTCTGTATTTTACATGTTCATGACGATGTTGTTCCTTTTTTATCCGGCTGCTCTGTCTTCTTCACCCACTTCTGTAGATGACCCTTCTCTTCAGAACTTGAGCTCTGAGTATCCATCTTTACAAATATGTCTCCCTTTCTTACTTCATTCCTTCTTCTAGCCATGCTATGTAAAGTCATCATCATGGAATTTCTTCTTGTGTTCCAGCACTCTTGGGATTTGTGGCCAATTCCACTACAGCTGTAGCATCTCATAGAGTTACAATGAACAGAAATATGTCCTATTTGATCACATCTCCAACACCTTGTGGTGTTATAGAATCTTCCATTATATCTTCTTTCATAAGATCTACATTCAAAAGCTTTGTGACCATATCCATTACATGAATAACAATTCCCATGAAAAATACTTTCATACCTTTGCTTTGGTGTCCCAAAAATGTCTTCTTGATTTCTTCCTTGCTTTGTTCTTTTGAAATTTTCTTTGCCTTGTGTAGATGGTTGTTTTGCAACATTATCTTCTTTCTTTGATGGACTTACCTCATGCTTCTTTCAGGTGCTTTCTTCAGCATGTGTATCTTCTCCTTTGTATCCAAGACCTGATTTATCACATGATGGTCATTGACTTTCCAAGATCTCATCCAAGATTCATGAGCTATTCAAGAATTTGTTTGACTTTTCCACCTTCTTTATAAGGTCAACAATTTCAGCTTCTAAATTGCAACATGAATCTTCCTTTTCATTTATTTGAATCTTCAATAGTTCCTCTATTCTTTTGGCTTCTTCAATTTGGGTCTTGAGATGGACAATAGTGTCAAAACGTTTACTAATCTCATCATCTATATTCATGTCTTCTTTTCCATTCTTTAGTCTTGTGATCTCTTCTTCCTTTTCTACTAATTTAGAACTCTCTTCTTGTTCTTTGAGCATTCCCTTTAACTTCAAGATGTGCCTTCGACTCCTCCTAAGAAACTTCTTAGTGTTATCTGAAAGATAGTTATCATGTGTATAAAAATGATCACTCCCATTCATGTATAAACCCTCTTCAATTTCCTTTTGAAGTTTTAATAGATTTCCTTCTATTCTTTTCATGGGATAAATACCATCAAACTCTACACAAACTATATCTACATATTCTTCTTCACTTGTAGAGAAAAATTCATCATCATCATCATTGCATTCAAGGGCCTTAGAGTGTTCTTTACCTTCATTTGAAATATCCTCATGATCTTCCTTTTTGCCAATATCAACACATACTTCTTTGCTTTCATTTGAAATGTCTTCAAGATCTTCCTTTCTGCTATTATCACTTGATTCTTTTTCATCACTTGAAATGTTTTCAAAATCACATTTAGAAAAAATGCATTCAAGAGTTTTTGATGATTCTTTACCTTTGATGATCTTGATGGAGTGGTCTTCAATTTCTTCTTTCTCTTCCTTGCTTTGATATGTCTCCTCTAGCTTTAGCCATAGATCCTTGGCAGAAGTTCATTGTCCCATGCTCTCTTTGATAGGGCTTGAGAGTCCACTAAGAATTGTCTTGAGAGCCAATGCATCATTCTTCCTTCCTTCCCTTTGAGCTGCAAACTTTGACTTGTTCTTCAACGGAACATATCCACCAATGGTTTCCTTCCAAATAGTTGCTCCCATTGTCTTCGAATACACTCTCATCTCTATTCTCCAAGTAGAATAGTTTTCCTCATCAAGGATTGGAATTTCATCATCCATTTGTGTGTCTATAGATATCCTTCAAGCTTGTTAAGGCTTGTAGTGAAGGCCCGCTCTGATACCAATTGTTGGACACACCTACCACACTTAGAGGGGGGGGTGAATGAGTGTGGGGATCTATTTCCCAAAACTTCCCTCTTACACAAAAATCATTAGTTAGCATTCGACATTTACTCATTACTCATTGTTTTCATTAATAATAAGTTATATGTGAATACATATCAGCAACATATATCAGCAATATATCATCAACAAATCATCTCCACAAGGAACACAAGATGTATGTACATTTTTTCTTTTTATTATGGACTTCAATCTGGGGGTTTTTCAGCAACAACTGAATAGAGTACAACTCTACAAGAGCACCATATCTATATGAAAGACTCATCTTACATTCTCAGCACCAACTGAGATGAGGCAACAATTCTCAAAAGATATCAATCTGTACCATAAATAGGAGCATCAACCATGCACCAACCTGTGGCAAACAACCTATAATCAAACTGTACCATAAACAAGTGCATCCAACCATGTACCAAGTATATACCAATCATGTGTCAACTACTCATCAACATTGACTCATCAATATGTACCAACATCATCAACTATACACCTCATGTATGTGCCAACTCATCAACTGCTTGTCTCAACCATGACTAGTTTTGGATTAGTCAACAACCCTAACTTGAAATAATCATAACTTTGTAC
>JASDQU011025640.1:0-29763 GCA_032191745.1 Picea mariana | reverse complement strand
AATAATATTAACCCATTTCTAGGTCACTTAACCTATTTTCCTTATTTTTAGGGTTAACCACTTTCCATAAATATTCCTTCTTGATTTTGTCACCTTACTTTATCATTTCTTGATTTTGTCACTTCTCTTTATTATTGAAATAATCCACCTTGACTTTTTCACTTTACTTTATCTTTTAAATAATGATTTCTTCTTTTAGGTCACTTTGACTTCTTTGACCTTGGGGGCTTCAAGCCTTCATGTGGGGGTCCTTCATCTTCGTAAAGCCATAACTCTCAAACCATGAGGAGTTATGTGACATTCCACATACCACCAGAAATGGCATGACAAGCACTATCCATCTAGGATAGTTTCACCAAAAATTTCCTTGATCTTCATCTCGTTATTCCACATACAAGCATGGGTCCTCCAACCATTCTTCTAGGATAACTCAATCCGCAAAGCGTCTTCCCATGAGGGCATTCACCATAAGGGGACCACTTTGGGGTTCATTCGTTTGTGCACCTTATCAATCATGATAAGAGAATAATGAGAGCATGGGTCCTCCAACCATTCTTCTAGGATAACTCAATCCGCAAAGCGTCTTCCCATGAGGGATTTCACCATAAGGGGACCACTTTGGAGTTCATCCATTTGTGCACCTTATCAATCATGATAAGACAATAATGAGTCATCTATACATTTTTCCAACAATGCATCATATACCAATGAAACCACATCGATCCATCTTCATCATGTATCAATGACAACTCATTGATCCATCTTCATCTATGCATTCTCATCAAGGACAATACATATTATATTACATCAATCATCAATAAATCAATCCTTTGACATCAATCAATCAATTGACATCAATCAATCAAACCATTGGCATCAATGACAACATGATCCAACATTATCATCATCTAGCTACCAAACCAGGATAATGGTCTTTTTGGAAAAAGATGATTCGCATGTGTATTAAGGATAAAGGCTCATCTAAGGGTTAAAAGGCAACCCTGTTGGCAGTAGTGGCTCTGCCTATGGTATGGAATATTATCTCAAAATACCAAGTTTCTACATGTCTCTAGATCTCCTTTACTCAAATAATGAGTCTATCATATTAGTTATACTCAATCACCTGGAAAAGTAACAATATTATGTTATGTGGACTATTAAAAATAAAAAATAAAAAATAAAAAATGAACAGATTTAATTTATTTTCGATTGATTTCTCCATAAATCATTTTTTTTCACATAGGTGTAATAAATTTACAAATTCCACACATCAAACGACTATCGTTTAAATGATTTTTGGTGGCATGTGTCTTTTTGAAAATTATATATGGTTAGCCCCTACTGGCGGCGACAATGCAATCATTACCTCTCACCTGAAATAACTGCACTCATTGCTTCTGCCTACACTAACGGTCGAGGACGACCTTTACATTAATGAGGGGGATGCTCGACACTCTTCCCCACTAGTTGTAATGATTGCAATAAATACAAAACCCATGTCTTTATACATTCGTTGTTACTGATCTTTTCCATTTCTGGCATATGTTTCTCTAAAGCTGGTCTAACCAAATTTGTAAACAGGAACGATAGTCGTTCTTTCTTTCTCATGGAAATATGGGTGGCAGAAGTGTGCATAGAGAGCTGACATTACTTCAGATTATAGAACAGGAAAGAGAAATCCTACATCGCCTAGGGTGGACTGAGTACTTCAGCTGCTTGCAAGGTTATGACACAAACATCACGCTCAAATTCTTTCAAAACCTACAAGGAGAAATATCTACGGTGCAAGGCATACAAATTTATGTTACCCCGGAAATTGTAGCAGAAGTCACAAGCCTCCCTAACACAGGCATTCAATGGACATGGAAATACACGAAGATGAGGGAAGCCATGGAATCTTTCATAGAACCTAGGGAAGAATTGGACAAAAAAGGAAAGGGACTAAATCCCAGTACCCTCAGTGAACCGTGGAAGGAATTGGCAGGGATAGTTCAGTGCTACATCACCTACAATGGACGATACGATGTAATTCGACCATGCTATCTCAAATTGTTGGCAGCCTTGAAGAAATGGTTAGTACTTGATCTACCTTTCTTCCTGCATACCATACTACATGTAGTTGCATTAAGAACACAAAAGTCCAAGGATCCTATTACTGTCATTAGCCACCACAGATTAGTAAAACTAATAGTGGATAAAGCATTGATTCAAACTCAGTTGACTTGGGAGAATTTGATTGAGGCCAATAGACCTCCACAACTAGAGTAGGCGACCACCACCCAAAGAGAAATTCCACCATCTCAGATTGAAGTTGAAGCAGAACCTACTCAAATCATTGAGGCCAATAGACCTCCACAACTGGAGCAGGCGACCACCATCCAAAGAGAAATTCCACCACCTCAGATCGAAGTTGAAGCAGAACTTGCTCAAATCACCGAGGCCCAAACCTCATAGACTCAAGCATTAACAAAACGAAAGAAAATAACAATGGTTGCTCTTAGATCCCCCCCTAGGACAAGGAAGAGAAGCAAACAAATTCAGGAAACAGCAGAAGTAATTCAGGATGCAATAGAGCACCCTGAAGAACTTCAGAGTTTCATAGAACAACCTTTACATGAAAATGTTCAAGCAATTGAGAAAGCAGAGAAGACAGCACAAAAATATAATCACAAAAATATAATCAAGGAGACACCCAACCTACAGCAGATCACCTGACAACACACTTTTTGAAGAGCTATGAGATAGAAATAGCTCAGGTTTTGGGGAATTTAGGAACCTTAACTAACAAAGATGAAAATAATCTGGAAAAAGAACTAGAACCAGCCTCCTCTTCAAAACCAGCTGAAGACCTTCCTGACATTGAAATGTCCTTTCCAGATGACACAACACAGGAGGAATTTCATTTTGAAACAAGAGACCCTCTTGGACAACCAAAGCACCTAGAAGGAACAGAGGGACAACCATCTGCTAGACGAAATGAAGAAGACCTCGAGATCCCTCATAAACAGAAATCAGCCAAAAGCCAGAAACAAATTAGGAAATTAAAGAAAGAAAACAAATTGTTGAAGAAAAAGGCTAAGAGGGTTGTGGTATTAATGAAGAAGGTGGGAAAACTCAAGGAGATTATCAAGGAATTGAGGAAACAGTTAGAACTAGCAGACAAGATCCACGGAAGAAAGAAAAACAAAAAGGGTAGAATGCAAGGAAGAAACCCTCTTCCTAAGAAAGCATCTAGTAGAACTTCTGTAGGAATACAGACAAATCCTAAGGAATTAATGGTAGAAGAAGCAGTAGTTTAGGATGAAGATGTAACTCCTGTAGAAATACAAGAGACGGTTGATACTGAGATACATACAGACACTCTGATTTTAGAGGAAACAACTCAACTTTTTGAGAAAAATGCTACTATTAGGAGACTGGAGGAAGAACTACTGCAGTCTCAGCAAACCCTGACTCAAAATAGAGGTGAATTATTGATGATAATGAAGCAATCCCAGGAACATAGTACTATCATGAATAGAATGGAAGCAGAGCTTGCACAAACCCAGCAAGCATTAATTCGCTCTAGAGAAGAAATGAATGAATATCAAACATCCCAATCTCAGGCACAGGGTGCCATCATTCATAAGCTAAAAGAAGAATTGGGACAAGCCCAACAAGCATTGATTCAATCCAGGGAAGAGATGAGTGCTGTGGAAGAACACCAAGCATCTCAATCTCAAGCACAGAGTGTCATCATTGATAGACTAAAAGTAGAACTTACACAAGCACAGCAAGCATCGGTCCAATACCAACATGAAATGGTAACTAGGATTTAATATCAAAGGGTTGTTAAAGAGTTGAAGGACATGACAACAACAAAGGGTGAGACTTATGCTGTGCTTACCAGAGCCCAAGAGAAGACCAAAAAGGTGCAAACCCAATTGGAAGAAGCTTTGGAGCAAATCAAACACATCTGTGATGTCTACTCTGATGCCATCAATTGCAGAGCCCCTGCCACTAATTATGTTTTATTCTTGCTAGAATGGTATCTATTGTTGAGAGTAAAGGCCATCAGAGCAGGTAAACCCATTTCATTTGCCACTGTTCCAGAATTTATTTCATGTTTCATAGATCAGGAAGAGAAGGTACAATAACTTCTATGTGAATTATATTTCCATAATCTCATTTTGGATGAAGTTAGAGGAGACAACCTTGGCCTCTTCATAGGGGACATACAGTTCTAGGCATTCCTGTCTTTTACTAGGAACCAGGTCAGATGGGGTAAGGCTCACAAAATGTTCATAAACAGAGAAACTAGTTTAGATCTTTGGATTAGAGGAGAGCCCACAAAATCCTTCCCAGCCATCATGCGACACAAGACCTTCATGAAAAGGGCAGGGGTTGTGGACTTATTGGCTCCTATCCATTTACATGACATCCGCTCACGTATCACATATTTTGAAGAATTCAAGGAAGAATCTCTTACTGCTTCCAATCTAAGATGGGATGTATCCTCCGATGAGGTCAAAAGTAGAGAGCCCTTTGGATATAGGAATTTCTTTGCAGCAACCTTCAGAGTAGAAAGATATGCTAGACTACTCTAGGAGGAAGGACCTGCTTGGATGGGATGCAGGTATAACCCCCCTCTCCTCTGGTTTCCTCCAGAAGTTTACTAGAAGGATTTTCAAATTAATAAAAAGAGACAGGACACTGCTTTTGACGAAATCAAAAGAAACCATGGTTTCAGGAGACCTGGTGAACCAACTTTTCCTCCCTACAGTATAAATGGTTTACATGAAAGACTCTAGCTTGCATGAGGACATGCAAGAAGGTAAGCTGGGGGGTATGTTGGGTTACGAAAAAGGTATAAATATCTTCCTTTTCCCCACAGTTCATGATATGATTTTGATTGATTCTTTAGATAGTTAGGGATAGATAGGAAAGAATATGATTGATATGTCTCTTAGGGTTGTTATTAAAGTTTTATTAAATAGATTATAATTTACAATTGGAATGGTTTGATTTTGTTGCAGAATTGGATAAATAACTGTCAAAGATAACCAAAGAGATTTTGGCTATGCGCAAGCTATTGGAGGTTGAAGACCTTTTAGGCGCAAAGCAGTTTGAAGATAATGCATTTTCTATATTGTAATTTTATAATAGTAAAGCAATCTTGAGGATCTTTCGATCCTTAGGATAGCTTGATTTACCCAAACTATTGTAATATATAAGAGGGTAATAGATCCAGAAAAACAGAGGAAAAACATGCATTCAAGTAATTAGATTCAGAATTGTTCTACGCAAGCAGTTTTTGTAAATGTTTTACTAGCCATGGAATCAATGAAAGTTTTGAGTGTTTTTATCATTCTTGTGCTCTAAGTTTCTCATAGCAGTGCTTCTGAAGACCAAGGGCCCAATCTGAAGGAGCTACTGTCTCGTTTTGTAATTGTATTAGTTCGAAGTTTGATTTCTATTTTGTGATTCAGATCTCTTTTACAATAGCCAAGGATAAATGCATAAGTGTGTTAATGATTTTATGATTGTTTGCTTATAGAAGATAGACATTTCCCTGAAGTATTAATGATTTCCGTTATGATTTCCATTTCTGAAGTTATTGCCTGACAGTTCCTCACATTTTCATCCGCACTGTTCCTTTTCCTCATATTTATGATTGTTGTTCCTTTCGATTAAAGTTACAATAGTTGTTCCTTTCGGTTAAAGTTATAATAGTTGTTCCTTTTGGTTAAAGTTGCAATAGTTGTTCCTTTCGGTAAAAGTTACATTAGTTGTCCCTTTCGATTAGATTATAATTGATGTTTCTTTCCGTAGATAGAGTAATTCGTTATTTCCTTTCTAGTAATCAGCATTCTTAATTGATAGTTAATTTTGCAAGTCCTTAGTTAGATTCAGTTACTGCTTTCTAGTTAAGTGAATTCAATAGATTAATTAGTTCCTTTCCATTTCATAGCATCTTAGTAATCAGATTTCAATTCCATTTAGTTCTTAGAATCTTTGGTGAACGTTTGAGGAACTTGATTGTTGATGAACTCAGATTTGGTTTAGCTACACGATTTTAGGCTACCTGCATAGACTTTGCTAATATTCTTGAGATAAAAGATGAATCTCCAGGTTGATAAATTAATGTTAAACTAAGGTTGTTTTTAGGACATCTTTAGACACCAATAGTAAGCAGGTCACAAAAGCTGAGGAGGAAGTTTTTCCTTCTCCACATAGAGATTTTTCACCACCTCCTCCACCGAGGTTAGAAGAGGCGCCTTCTTCTACCAAAGCTACATCTAAGAGAGGGAAGAAGCTTATCTTTCCCTCTTCTCCTCCAGCAGTTGAAATCAAGGGTAAAATACCTTTCACAAGGTCATCAATTGCTAAGGAGGTTTTCAAAGAACAGTATTTACCAGAAATCCCTATTCAAAAGAAGAAGGGAAAAAGCAATGAAAATCCTATGGAGTAGAAACCAAATACCCCTATCCAAAAGAAGAAGGGAAAAGGCATTGAAAAGCATGTGGAAGAAAAACAAGAAGCTATTGTATAGAAAGGGAAAGGTAAAGTTACTAAAATACCTTTGGAGAGAAAAGATGAAATCTTTGTGAAAGACTTTGAGGATCCTGTGATAAGAAATGAAGAAATCCCTATGCAAAGGAAGAAAGGTAAAAGCAAAGCCACCAAGAAACCTGATGAGGTGGAAAAGACACTTCCCATGCAGGTGGAAGAGGAGACTGAGAAAAAACCTCTTCAGACTATGCATAACACTGCTCCTCCTAACAGTTAGACCTTCAAGAGACTTATCATGCAACTTAAAGATGCAAGAAAGGAGGTGGCTCAATTGAAAAAGGAAGCCATATCTGACAGAGCCAAGATGACAGAGCTTATGGATGGCTACATTCACACCCTTGACTTGTCTGGTTTGCAGCAAGAAGGGCCCATCCCCTTCATAGACAACTAAAGAATATTTACAGATAGAACGGAGGCTTTCAGTCTCAGAACATGAAGCTAGAGGCAGAGCTAAAGCATTTTCAAGATGTGGTAGCCCAAAGAAATTTATAGGTGTTGGTTGAAGCTACCATTGAGGATGACAAACTAGCGGCTAAGGAGAGCACAGCTACACTGAAGAATCTTGTCAATGCTAAGAAGAAGAAGTTTGTTGTGTCAATTGAGGATCCTCTTTCTACCAGAAAGAGTGTGAGGTTAATTGTCAAAATGAAAAAATAGATGGTAAAAGGTAAGCCCCATTTTTTAGGATGGTTCCTTTTTGGGAGGGTTAACTAAATTCAAATATTTCCTCTGCCATCTATACAGGCTTCTAAGCGTTAACTATCAGAGTTTTGGGTTTTTACTAAGTGATAGCTTCCCCAGTGGTAAAGGGAACTACCTATTGTATAGTCAAGGAACATAATTAAAATGGTTTTGTCATCATGAAGAACCACCAATTGTTCTGCACATGTTCAAGATTGAAGGCGTTTCATTTTGGGCAATTCTATGTAAACTTGCACACAAATACAGCGTAAGTGGCGCTACTTAATATTTGGCAGAGAACAAAATTTCTATATAGGTGCAACACAATGGCACTACCTAAATGCACTACCTAATATTTCACAGAGAGTAGATTCTGTACATATACGCAGCATAGTAGTGCTACGTACAGCTACTACCGAATATTTCACAGAGGGAAAAAGTTTGCAATCATATGTAGCATAGTGGTGCTACCTACAGACACTACCTTTTCTCCTTGTAGTGCACTACCCAGATTTGCTACCCAAGGAAGCTGCCAACTAACACCGGGGATATAGGAGGACCAAGCTAGCAACTTTTGGATAAATTGATGATGGAGAAGGTTGTAGAAATAGTAGTTGGCATCATGAAGACAACCATATGCTTTGAAAGACACATGGAAAACAAGTGGTTGTGCAACAAAAGGGAATCAATTCAGTTTGAAGTTCGGTTGGATTAGTCACCAACATTTTCCTATTTTATAGCATAGGTGGTTAGATAAGTTGTTATATCAAATAAATGTTTAGAGTTTTTCAAGGGAAGGAGGCCAATCCGTACCTCCATCTATTACATCCCTTTTGTTATAAATAGATAGATCAATTTCTTTAGTAGGTTTGGATGGTTGATCAAGGCTCCCTTAGACTGTAATATTTTGATGAAGTAACTGTGATCTAGTGATGTACTAGACTTACGAAATTTTGACTAATAGAAATTAGCTTCTCTTTTAGCTTATTTGCTTCTTATGTTAAATGTTCATGCTTTGAATGATTCACATGAATGATTGTGGTGATGTTATGATGGATGTTTGATCATTATGTTATTATGATGTTTATTTAGATTCCTTAGTTTCTCAGTTCAAGAAGATCTTGTGTTAAGAAACTTTCCTCCTTAGGATTTTGTAGACCCAATGTTTACAATATCCCCTACATTTCTCTTATTCAAGTTTTCTCTCTATTCATAATTACTCCCAAACTACTGATTGAAGTTAGCCGAGACCTTGATTGCTGGTGCATGCTAGCCCTGTTATCTGAGTTATAACATTATCATTTGATTCATTTTCCATTTGAATCTTTAAACACCCTTACATTCACTTATACACCTGATGGGTACTGGGCTTGCCTTCCATGCAATATGAAGGTGACTCCTAGTGCTAATATTCTTGGCATCGTTGTCAGGGAACGATTTGAAGACTTTCCCTGGGCTTAAACGACATAGTATGCTAGTTCTAAAGGTGCATTAGAACTTAGTATCTTGAAGATTGCAACCTGCACTTGGCAACTACATTGTTTCAGCTCTAGCACCTAAAGGCAGACATACAAGATTAAATCCACAACTACCTTTGGTTCCATCTGAGGCTGACCCAGAGAAAATAATCAAGAAGGGAAAAGCTTCTCTGAGAGGTTTTTTTGTTGTTGCTGCAAGTGTTTCTAGTCAGTTGCCTGATTCCACTCTTGATACTCCATCTGTTTTATCAAGTAATCTTTCTTTACCTTCTACTGAAGTATCTAAAAAACTAGATTTTGAAGAGTTTTGTGTTGAATACTCTTCCTTTGAAACAAAATTGAAAGAAGAAAACATTGACATATTCTCTTCCCTTGATATTGATAAGTGTTTCGGTCTTGATAGTTTTGAAGTTTTCCCTACTTTAGGTTTTTCTACACCTCCTTCTATTAAATGTTTTGCTACCAAAGAAGTAGGAACTTCATATTCTTTTCAGACCTTACCATATTCTTCCAAGACTCAGCCTTATGTTGTTAAAACTAAAACCCCCCTTGATACTTCCCTCCTTCTCCTAATCTGTGCACATTAAATCCTCCTTCTCCTTCTTGTTCACCAAGAATCCAAAATCAAATGGCAGTTGTTCACCCCCCTACAAATAGGATGGATGCCATAGTGGTTGCAAGATACGCTCCTCTAGTCTTACCCCAACCAGTGAATGCTCTCCCTCCTAGAGATTATTTGAAATACATGCCCAAGTTTACTGGAGAAGAAGATATAACAGTTGAGGAACATCTTGTTACTTTCTATAGCTATGCAGATAACTAAAATATTGAAAATGAGGATGTGTGGATGAGGGTTTTTCGTCCAAATCCTTTTTGGTGAGGCTAGGAAGTGGTCTAGGGGTCTGGCCCCTGGATCCATTACTGGTATTGAAGAATTGGATGAAGCCTTCTTGAGGCATTGGGGGGAAAAAAAGGAATTTTTGTACTACACCGCTGAATTTGGGTCCTTGAAAAGGAAAGAAGGAGAGTTTGTCTCTGACTTTTCTAAAATATTTAACAAAATGTATAACAAGATCCTTGATGAGATAAAATCCACTGAAACCTCTACAAAAATAACTTATGCCAATGCATTTGACGCTGAATTATGCCTCCTTTTGAGAGAAAGAAGGTCACCTTCCTTAGTTCATGTGAAATATGTTGCCTTAGAGGTAGAATCCAACATATTGGCATCAGATAAGCTCAGGGGAAAATCTGATAAGGATAGAAGAAAAAACAGAGGTGAAGCTTCAACTTCTAATTCCTCTGTTGTCCATTCTTAAGTAGATGAGCTGACCAAATTAGTAAAATCTCTTTCCAATGAGATTGAGAAGATAAAATCAGAATGAAGACAGACATATAGAAATGCTCAGAACACTGATAACAGAGGTAACTACAGGAGACCAAATAATGCTCCTGAAATCTTTCCCAGAGATTCCAGAAATAGAGAAAGAGATGATCAGAGGTACAAGCTCCTTTACAAAATAATTTGGTTGTTGATGAAGAAGAAGAGAAGGTAGAAGCTGATCCTGAGATTCACTGCTTAGGTGACACATCGCCATCCCCACACTTGGCTCAATCCTCTTATGAACAATCTTTAATGGATATTCAAATAAATGAGTTAAGTAAGGGAGAGAAAGAAAAAGAAAATGCTAGTAGATATAATCTGAGCTCTAAGAAGAACGAAGAAAAAAATGATGCCCCTAATCAGCCTGCTCAAAAAGAAGATTATGCCAAGGCTGTAACAATGAGCAGTAAGGAAAAAGACTCTCAAAGCCCACTAGTTCTGCTCAGAAATCCTTCTCCTGAAACCAAAGAGATCTTGAAGCCTTCCCCTTCCCTCATTTTTGAGAATGAGATCCAGAAAATAAACATCCCTGTACCTTTTTTGGAATTGATAAAAAATGAGGATTTTAAAAAATATTTATTCAAAATGTTACAGCTAGAATCATCTCTAAATGCCACTGACTCAATAAATCTGCAAGACGAAAAACCAACAGTGATTTTAGGTCCTTTGATAGAAGACAGAGATAACTCATCCCCACATTTCTATACTTCACTGAATATACATGATAAAGTGCTACACAATTGTCTAATGGATTCAGGGGCATCCCACAATCTTATGCCAAAATTTGTTATGGATGAACTTGGGTTAGAAATCACAAAGACTTATCATGACTTATATTCTTTTGACTCCAGAAAATTCAAGTGTATAGGAGTCATTAAGGATATGGTGGTGACGTTATTTCAGTTGCCCATGAAGAGTATACTTATGGATATCGTAGTTGTTGATGTTCCCCCCACGTTTGGCATGCTCTTATCAAGATCCTAGATAAAGAGACTTGGGGGAACCTTGCATATGGATCTCTCTTATGCTACTATTCCTGTTTTTGGGGGAGAGCATAGAAGACTTTACAGGGAAGCTCAATTGGCTTACATCATTAGTGATGAAGAAAATCCCACAAACCACATTGTTTTTGCTTTTGATACAGATATGGGATCTAGTATTTTGCATCTCATTGATGCTCCTGAAGCCCCTTTAGAAATCAGAAAACAATCCATCATTTTTTCTGAGGAGCCTCTTCTAACCACTTATGTCTGGAAGATGGTTTTTGATGGAGCCTCTTCTAAGGAAGGTGCTGGTTTTGGGGTGGTCTTTGTCTCACCGACTCAACAAACTATATCTTTGTCATATAAACTAGAATTTGAGACTACTAACAATGTGGCAGAGTATGAGGCTCTTGTCTTGGGATTGAGGGCAGCCAAAGACATGGGGATAGAAGAGCTATCAGTATTTGGGGATGTTGAATTGATAGTCCATCAGATTAAATATATTTATCAAACAAAGCACCCTAGACTTAGATCTTACAGAAATGAAGTGCGGGATTTGGTGGAAAGTTTTTTCTCTTCTTTTAATATATCATTCATTCCTAGATAAGAAAATACCATGGTTGATTCTTTGGATGTATCAGCAAGCAACTTAAGAATTCCTATACCACCAAAAATCAAGTATGACGTAGAATTCAAATACAGGCCTTCTATACCAGACAATGAAAAATATTGGAAGGTGTTTGAAGATGATTTAGAGCTTAGAAATTTTCTTAAGACTGTTGATGAGTTTTTTGCATTACACATTGATCAGGATCATGACTCAGAACTTACCCCTCATGTTGATGTTTTCATCAATAAAATTGGTAATCATCATATTGTGAAGTTGTCTACCAATCATATACCAAAGGGACTGGTTCCTTTGGCAAGATTATTTGATGAGAATGATGTTGCATTGAAAGGGAAGGTATCCACTAATGATGCGGATATAACTGAGTGCAATGTGGGCACTGAAAAGGATCTGAAATATGTCAAATTGTCAAGCATCCTATTAGGAGAACAGAGGATATACTAAGTTGTTGAAGGCATTTGTTGATTTATTCACTTGGACTTATGAATATCTCAGAACTTATGACACAAGCATAATAGAGCACAAGATCCCATTAAAAGAAAACACCAAACCCTTCAGGCAAAAGTTGAGGCAGATTAATCCTATGTTGCTTCCTATCATGGAGAAAGAAGTTAAGAAGATTTTAGATGCAAAAATTATCATTCCTTTGAGGTATTCTGAATGGGTAGCCAATTTGGTCCCAGTAAGAAAAAAGAATGGAGAAATCAAAGTTTGTGTTGATTACCGAAATCTGAACAGAAGTTCAAAGAAGGATAACTACCCTTTACCCAAGATGGATCACATATTACAGAAAGTGACAGGAACAGCCAGGATGTCTATGGTTGATGGATTTTCCGGATACAATCAGGTATCTATTTTTCCAGAAGACAGGGAGAAGACGGCCTTTAACACTCCTTGGGGTACATTTATGTACACCAAGATTCCCTTTGGTTTGATGAACGCAGGGGCAACTTTTCAGCGAGCTATGGATATAGCATTTATTGGAGAAAAGGATAAGTTTTTTGTTATCTATTTAGATGACATAACAATGTGCTCTCAGTCTGATAAAGAACACTGTGATCACTTAATAAAGGTTTTCTTGAAATGCAGAAAATCTGGCCTCTCCTTGAATCCAAAAAAATCATTGTTTTCCATGAAAGAAGGAAAATTATTGGGGCATATTGTGTCAGTTGAAGGGGTAATGATTGATTCTAGTAGGGTTGAGGCTATACAAACATTGTCACTTCCTATATCCAAAAAAGAGGTACAATCTTTTCTGGGAAAAATCAATTTTTTGAGAAGATTTGTGTCAAATTTTGCTGAGTTGGTTAAGTATATCACAACCATGCTGAGGAAGGATAGTGAAATCAAATGGACTGTTGAGTCTCATGATTATTTTGATCAAATAAATAAATCCTTGACTAAATCCCCAGTTCTTGTCGGCCCCAACTACTCCAAGGACTTTCTTATTTTTTCTTTTGCCTCTTTGGATACAGTAGCAACAGTCCTATTGCAGAAGAATGTTGAAGGCTTAGAGAAGCCCATTTCCTTTTTCAGTAGGGAATTAAGAGATTTTGAACTAAAATATGACATCATGGACAAACAAGCCTATGCATTGGTTAAAGATCTTAAGTCCTTCAGATTTTATGTCTTGCATTCAAGAGTTACTGCTTATGTCCCATCAACTGCTGTAAAATAAATTCTTATTCATCCTGATATAGACAGAAAAAGAAGCAAGTGGATTGCTAAACTACTTGAATTTGATTTGGAGATTAAGCCTACCAAATTGGTTAAAGGCCAAGGTTTAGCCAAGCTCTTGGCTGAATCAAATTGCTCATCATTGGGAATGAATTTCATCCTCTCATGTTCAGAAAATCAGCGGGCCGAAATAACTAATAGAAGTTCTCAAATCATCTCTGCTTTGGCAAATTGCAGCTAGTACAAGGACATTGTATTTTTTCTGCAAAATTTACAGCCTCCAAGTGGTATGGAAAAGAACAAGATGAGAGCCTGAAAACTCAAATCAATAAAGTATTGCCTTGTTGATCAATTTTTGTATTGGAAGGATCCATTAGGAGTTCTTTTGAGATGCCTAGACCACCAAGAAGGCCAAAAGATCATGTCTGATTTCCATGACAGATTATGTGGGGGGCATCATTATTGGAGAACCATGGCATACAAGATCCTCAGGGATGGTTACTTCTGGCCCAGTTTGTTCACTGATGTTTGTGCTAAGATTATAGCCCGTGCTAAGTGTCAGAAGTTCTCTGGGAAGAATCAACTTAAGTCTTTGCCATTAAAACCTGTAGCAGCTTCAGAACCTTTCCAGCAGTGGGGCCTAGATTTTATCAGGGAAATTCATCCTGCTTCCAWTGGTCAACATAGATGGATATTGACTACTACAGATTACTTTACTAAATGGATTGAAGTTAGTCCCACAAGGAATGCTTCCCACAAAGTGATCATTGGTTTCCTTGAAGACATCATGGCAAGGTTTGGGTGCCCTGACAAAATTGTCATTGATAAAGCTGCATATTTCAAGGCTGAATCATTGATTCAGTTTTGTCAACAATTTGGGATCACTTTGATTCATTCTACCCCTTACTATACTCAGGGAAACGGGATTGCAGAATCCTAAAAAAAAGGCATTATAAAGATCATTAAAAATTTGTTAGAGGATAACAAAAAGGCATGGGATTTGAAACTCAAATTTTCTCTATGGGTTGACAAAGTGACGGTAAAAAGGTCCCTAGGACTTTCCCCTTTCCATCTGATGTATGGAGTTGAGGCAATTTTTCCTTCTCAACTTGCATTACCTGTGGAAACATTCTTCCAAGATTATCAAGGGGAACCTGATCATATGATCAGAAGGATTCAGCAGCTGGTTGAAGTGCAGCAGACCTGAGAGCAGCTTGTAGACAAAGCATCTGACCATCAACTGAAGATCAAGCAATCTTTTGACAAAAAGGTGAACAAAGAGGATTTTCAATTGGGCGATCTGGTGCTTAAGTGGGATGCACCGAAACAAGATAAAGGAAAGCACGGTAAATTTGAAGCTTTATGGATTGGTCCTTTCAAAATATCTGAGGTATTCTCTAATAACACTTTCAAGTTGCAGAATATGGAGAATGAAGAGGTTTTTGGTGGCCCTGTCAATGGGCATTTCTTGAAAAAGTACTTTACTTGAGCCTTGAGTGGCTCTTCTTGTCATTGTAAATATCATTTTCTTTTTATTTTTGTTTCAATAACTGGCCCCATAGCCCTAGGATAAGGCACTAAATCTACTCATTCTTGGCAGCCCGCAGGGGGCATGCCATCCCTTGTGGAGCCAATGTTATCACACTAAATTGCCTGGGTATTTTAGTTTGTTTTTTATCCTTTTCTAAGCATTAGATTTTAAATTTTTTAAAAGTTTCATCCCTTTAAGGTTTATGTTTGGTAGGACCCCTTAGATGATTAAAATTTTGAGTCTTAGCTCTAGTTTGATCCTCAAATTGATTTTTGGTCCTAGAACCGTTTCATCTCATGACTTATTTTGGTCCCCTTCATGACTTGTACCTAGGTTGATCCCTCCCATGATTAGACTAATGTGACACACCTTTCTCCTCACTCATGACCTCATAGGCATGCCTCATCATCCTTGCTTACCTGTTCGATCATTTTTTGATTTGGAGTGCTACCCACTCATCAGGCAGTTCCGTAGCACCTTTTCTGTTTATCATACTTCCACCTCGAGTCATGATTGCCACATCTGATGTCTTGTCCCTTGTTTTCAGTGCCAGAACTTGGTTAAAGATGCCTTCAATATATTTCATTTATGAGCCTTGGTAACGGTTTCTAAGTTTGAAAAAATCAACAGTGTTGCACTACGCAAATTCATAAGTTCTAATCAGGCGACAACATGGCAAGCAAATCTAATGCTGAGAAATATTCGAGGGCCGAAGTTTTTGCAATTTCATCCTAAGATTGTGTTGGAGATCTCAACAGGTGTCTACTCCACATGTATCCCATGTTGCCTCCTCTGCATATTAATTTTCAGAAGAAATTTGTGCTTGATTTTTGGTTTGCCAAGTTTGCACAGTCGTAAGGGACTCATCTTTGCATGATATCCTTGTCTTCTTTCTTTTTCAGACCAGTATCTTCATTGCCTGTGTCTAATTCTGATTACTACTACCTGCCTTAGCCATTGAAATCGTAAGCCTGTAAATATCTTATCCTCTGCGTATGTGTTACTCTACCCAGAGGCGTTGCCTAAACCCTCTCTCCCTTCACTGTTTCCTTTCATCTTGTTGTTAGGCATTTGTTACTCAATTGCATAGAGCTAATTTCAGATTACCCCCTCACTGTCTACACTCTCGAATACATGTATAAGTCTAAGGGTGTAATTCCCAAAGTCAAATCTTGGCTTACTAATCACCAGTATGTTTAAAAAGGGGTCAACCTTGTACATTTGAAGCCTGATTTAAATATTTCATGGTCATTACCATCCCTTAAGCCTTTTAAAATCCCTCTTTTTGAGCGATGGAGACTCCTCAATCGAGGAAGACACACAAAGGTGGAAAGGTGTTTAGGATAGAACCAGTGGACATGCATATTTTTGATACAGAACCCATTGCAAGAGAGGTATTTCAAAGAATTGGGTGTCTCTCATTCTGCCAAAACATGCAGAGAGGCCATCCAGAGGTAGCAAAACAGTTTGCATTACACTTTGATGGCAGGAAAACCAAGGTTGGGGATTTGGAATTTGAGGTGACTGAAGCCTCTATCTCAGCTGCAACAGGAATTCCCATTACAAGTGAAAAGTGGTTCAAATCCATGGTTTTGAATTCATCCTATGCTAAATATCTCTTTAAACTAGAATATCAAGCCAATGATTTGTCTAAAAGTATGCCAAGGAATCAATTGATTGAACAGTTTGACAGAATATTGAAGATCATACAGAGATATTTTACATGTGAGGGGAGATTTAACGCATTGTACCAGTATCATCTAAGGTTGAACTGCTACATTTTACTGGTAATGTTGAGATGAATATTCCCTATTACTTGTTAAGGAGTATAGGTAAGATGTCAAACAGGATACAAGCCAAATCTAAAGATGTTGATTCTAGCCTCTTCCATTCTGGATTGATCAGAATGCTAGTCTCTAAGGAATTGGGTAAGAAAGAGATTTCATGGGAGAATTTTGTTGTTACTTCTCATTTTAAGTTGGATCAAGCATCAACTCCTCAATAATAGAAGGCAAGTCCTTTGTCACCCACCAGTGCTACTAAAGCAAGGACCAGTAGGAAGAGAAAGAGCAAAGCCTCTGTTCAAGTTTCAGAGGTCAATAAGCAGGTCACAGAAGCTGGGAGGAAGTTTGTCCTTCTCCACACAGAGATTTTTCACCACCTCCTCCACCAGGGTTAGAAGAGGTGCCTTCTTCTACCAAAGCTACATCCAAGAGAGGGAAGAAGCTTCTCTTTCCCTCTTCTCCTCCAGCAATCGAAATCAAGGGTAAACGACCTTTCATAAGGTCATCAATTCCTAAGGAGGTTTTCAAATAACAATCTTTACCAGAAACCCCTATTCAAAAGAACAAGGGAAAAAGCATTGAAAATCCTATGGAGGAGAAACCAGAGACCCCTATCCAAAAGAGGAATGGAAAAGGCATTGAAAAGCCTATGGAATAAAAACAAGAAGCCCCTATATAGAAAGGGAAAGGTAAAGGTACTAAAAGACATTTGGAGAGAAAAGATGAAATCTTTGTGAAAGACTTTGAGGAGCCTGTGATAAGAAATGATGAAACCCTATGTAGAGGAAGAAAGGTAAAAGAAAAGTCACCAAGAAACTTGATGAGGTGGACAAGACACTTCCCATGCAGGTGGAAGAGGAGACTGAAAAAAAACATCTTGAGACTGTGCATAACACTGCTGCTCCTGACAGTCAGATCTTCAATAGACTTATCATGCAACTTAAAGATGCAAGAAAGGAGGTGGCTCAATTGAAAAAGGAAGCCATGTCTAATAGAGCCAAGATGACAGAGCTTATGGATGGCTATAGTCACACCCTTGACTTGGCCAGGTTTGTAGCAAGAAGGGCCCATCCCCTTCATAGACATCTAAAGAATCTTTACAAGCAGAACAGAGGCTTTCAGTCTCGGAACAGGAAGCTAGAGGTAGAGTTGAAGCACTTTCAAGATGAGGTAGCCCAAATAAATTTACAGGTGTTGGTTGAAGTTGGCATTGAGGATGACAAACCAGCAGCTAAGGAGAGAAAAGATACACTGAAGAAGCCTGTCAATGCTAAGAAGAAGAATTATGTTGTGTCAATTGAAGATTCTCTTTCTACTAGAAAGAGTGTGAGGTTAACTGTCAAAATGACAAAATAGTTGGTAAAAGGTAAGCCCCATTTTTTAGGATGGTTCATTTTTGGGAGGGTTAACTAAATTCAAATATTTCCTCTACCATCTATACAGGCTTCTAAGTGTTAACTATCAAAGTTTTGGGTTTTTGCTAAGTGCTAGCTTCCCCAATGTTAAAGGGCACTACCTATTGTATGGTCAAGGCACCTAATTAAAATGGTTTTGTTATCATGAAATACCACCAATTGTTCTGCACATGTTCAATATTGAAGGTGTTGCATTTTGGGAAATGATACCTAAACCTGCACACCGATGCAGCGTAAGTGGCGCTACCTATAGGCGCTACCTAATATTTGGCAGAGAACAAAATTTCCATACAGGCGCAACACAATGGCGCTACCTAACTGCTCTACCTAATATTGCACAGAGAGCAGAGTCTGTACATATACGCGGCATAGTGGCACTAAGTACAGGCGTTATCGAATATTTCACTGAGGGAAAAATTTTGCACGCATATGCAGCACAGTGGCGCTACCTACAAGCACTACCTTTTCTCCTCGTAGTGCGCTACCCATATTTTCTACCCAAGGAAGCTGCCAACAAACACCAGGGATCTAGGAGGACCAAGCTAGCAACTTTTGGATAAATTGATGGTGGATAAGGTTGTATAAACAGAATCTAGAATCATGAAGAAAACCACATGCTTTGAAAGACACATGGAAAACAAGGAGTTGCGCAGCAAAAGGGAATCAAATCAATTTGAAGTTCGGTTGGATTAGTCACCAACATTTTCCTATTTTATAGCATAGGTGGTTAGATAAGTTGTTAGATCAAATAAATGTTTAGAGTTTTTCAAGGGAAGGAGGCCAGATCGTACCTCCAACTGTGACCTCCCTTTTGTTATAAATAGATAGATCAATTTCTTTAGTAGGTTCGTATGATTGAGCAAAGCTCCCTTAGACTGTAATATTTTGAAATAACTGTGATCTAGTGATTGTTAGGCGGAAATATTGTCGTTTAATTCCGTTGTAGTATTTTCCCAACCATTTAATTTGTCAATCTGAGGTTCATAGGCTTACGAAGCACATGCACTATATATGCAGGACTGAAGTAGAAGTAATCTAATCTAAATTGCTGAAATGAAACTAATCTAGGAAAGCAGGAAATTGCATAAAGGAAAAGAAATACAACATGTGAAGAGTTAATGAAAAATAACATATGTGAGCTCACACAATAAAGCTATCTTGAATTACATAACAATATTCAAATGACAATCATGAAAGCATAACAATGAAAGAATATGAATCAAATCTAAGAATCCCTTTCTCTTTTGAATCCTAATGACTACTCTGATTCTAATTACATCCTAATTGAATAATCTAATTCCCCCTTCATGAAGAGAGAGCACTCTCTTTTATACATGAGATCCTTGAAGATAAGATAACCATCTCATTATTACAGATCCACTATTCTCTCAACCTATTTCCCATTATTACAAAATATAATCCCTTTAAATCCTCGCACATATCTCTCATATATCTTAGATAAGATATTCCAACCAAATCTCCATGATCTTCTCCTTTGGAATGGTCTTGAATTATCTTCTCAAATATTGAAATGGTGAGGAAGTATTCGAGAAGTCCTTTGAATTAATCCTTCACATATTCCTACACATTACAAAGCTCACACATATTTGAGATATATATGAAAACATGTTGATTTTCTAACATTTAATCACAAATTCATTTTAAATACTAAAATGAATAAAGTGGATAACAATAAGGTGAAACCCAAGTATATTTATGGAAATGATATCATGAAAGGTTAATGGGGCGATGAAATGTGAAGAAGGATGAAGGGAAAGGTGGATGAGAATAGGACATTTTTGAGCCCCAACATACCCCCCAACTTAACTTGTTGCATGTCCTCATGCAACCATGCATATATATTCTCAAGAAATTTTGGCATCTGAATGTTGGCTTTGAGTGATGATAATAAATGTTTCCAGGATGGGTTTTACATAAGTAACATCTGATATTTTCTTATGGTTGGTTCTTATGTGACAACCATGAATATAAAGAATGTTGGTTCTTGTGTTAACAACATTCATTTCGTTACTTGTTCTCTTGCTGTTATGATAATAGTTTTCCCATATTTTTAGTTTCCAGTAACAACTGACATTTTCTTATGGTTGGTTCTTGTGTGACAACCATGAATATAAAGAGTGTTGGTTCTTGTGTTAACAACATTCATTTCATTACTTGTTCTCTTGCTGTTATGATAATAATTTGCCCATATTTTTACTGGAAAATGTATGCTATCAATGTGAAAACATCACTGAGTATAAGAAAGCCCTTTCTTTTGTTTTGTATATCAGTGCCTATGAAGTAAAGTGCAACAAAGTATCATTGGAAAAGAAATGTTCATAAATGGTAAATGAGACAAAAAAATGGAATGATGGTCGTGGAAAAATGGAGCGATGATAGTGAATAAGGTCTCCTACCCCCCAACTTAACTTGTTGCATGTCCTCATGCAATGTGGCATAAGTCGTAGAAGTGAAAAGGAAATGGAACTGGATCAAGGAATTTTCCAAATTATTCATTTCTAGCAGTTGAGGAATTACATGATTAAAGTTTAGAAAATAACATACGTCCTCTTACCCAAAATGGTGATGAACTATGCAATAGGAATATAGTTCATGCGACTGCTAGATCATGGAAGATGTCACTGCTGTAAGATCATATGGAAAGTGACTGCTACTGTAGCTGTGATTGTTGTCTACTGGATCATAGAATGTGAAATGGAGGGATTTGAACTGCTACTGAATGGACCATGGAAAAGAGAAAGTATGAAAGTGGAACTGCAGTACTCTCAGAGAGCGGTAGTCATGCTGTTGTAACTGCTGATAGAGTCATGAAAAGTGTATAGTCTTCACCCGCTGCGAAACCTGATGGTACAATTCTAATCATGTGAATGAATGTGTCAATGTCGAGCATCAAAAGAAGTCATTGGATAAAGGAAATGATGTATGCTACTCATAAAAATAGGTGTGTGGAATCATGAAAGTTAAGGCAATGGAAGATGGTTTCAACACAGGAATGATTTATTGGCTTTGAAGGAGAAATGCGACAGTGATACAGCATGAAATTGGTGAAATGCGGAAATATGGGTATCACAGCATGGTGTATCAGCATGTTCGTTGTGTAACAGCAAACATCAAGATGCGCAAAAAGTTGTTGTGTATCAGCAAACGACTGTTGTGTAACAGCAAACGTTATGATGTGTAACAACTTCTATTGAGTAACAACTCCTTCAAGCTATCTAGCAAACATGGTTTTCTAAAAAAATGTTGTGATTCATGAAAATCACTGCAGCACGGGATGCGCTCGACTGTGAACCTAAAAAGCTTAGTACAAATTTCTGCATAAAAACTGTGAGATTTGCGAAAAATATATTATGCAGAAATAAATGCAAATGTAGCAAATCAAGGAAATAGACTTTTTTTTATATACTTTTTTCCCTTACATACTTATTTGTCTTAGCTGTATCAAATTTGCATAATAACCAGTGGCTGAGAATTGTCACTAAAGTCCTGGAATATTTAATATGCTGCTTGTCAAATTTATCTAAGAAATTAGTCAAGCTTCTCCAGTGATTTTAATTGTTTTTCTGCATAATCATGAATAATTAGAGCATACACAACAGTCGATCCAGTAAGAAAACACAACAATCGATCCTGTAAGCGAACACAACAGTCGATCATGTAATACAATGCCTGCAAAAACACGTTAATCAGAAATTCCAAGAACATAAATAGATCACGAAAATTTTATTGTTTCATCCCTCCTTGGTTGTTCGATTATGTCACGGCTGAAGCCTCCAACCGTAATTAATTGCACCAAATCTGCAAATCGGGCTCCTATCCATAAAGAAATCTGCCATTTCTTCCAACTGAGCATGAGTTTGACTATTGTTAAAAACCGTCCATCCCGAAATTGAGCTTTTTCTTGTCCCGAAAAATCAAAACTGCTCTCAAACCAAGAAGAATTTTCAAAAATCGCTCACTAGTCAACTACATGAGACCCTTCTGCACAAAACCCGTGTCTCGTATTTTTGAAACTCGTCATTGTTTGCTTGAAAATTGCACCCGAAGTTGACTGTCTGCAAATGGACGTTAATTGACTGAAAATTTCAGATCGAGAGTTTCTCATTGCATATATGAGCTGGGTCTCAAGATCACGATGGAGATCATGACTATAATAAACTATTGCTGCATCCCTGTCCAGATTATCAATCATCCAAACGTTTGTCAATGGATTTCATGAATGAATTAGTCAATTGATTGATCTTAGCCATGCATTATGGATTATTTCCAGCTTATTTGTTATAACGTTTTTGCGTTTTTGTAGCGTGCAGTGGATAGACATGATCCGGTTTTGTTATTTATTGACATATTTGATTGTTTTATCAGATCTAAGTTTACTGTTATTTGGCAGAAATGATATTCGTAAACAATAAATTGATTTGATAATAAATTCTCCAAGTCAGTGCACATCTCCACAGACTACCGTGAGTATGAAAAATGATATGAATACCTAAAGAGAATCTTCAATTATTGTAATAGGGTCAAGTGATCTAGAAAATGTGGCTGTATTTGCAGAATAGTCTCTGGGATAAATGATAACAGATCAGGTATGATGACAACAAAAGAGAGATAGTCGCTTTGAGTATTGAGAGCACTGGAAAGAGTCAATTATTCATGACAGTTTGTATCAACGATTTGATTATGAGGAAAGAGTAAAGGGTGGTGTTCAAATCAAGATCGAAGAAGTGGGATAGAAGGATAGTGTAAATGGAAAAAGACTTGGGATTACATTCCACAAACCACATGCAAAAAAAATCTAGGAGACAAGGTCAAAACCATGAAGTTGATCTCCTAAGAGTCCATAACAATCTTGCAATGATCAGCAAATCTCTGAATGAATCGATACCATAAAAAAAAAATCTGATTTGATATGGTTATGATTTGATTTGAGATCGCCCTTATTTTGTGAATAGTTTTGCATAAAATCTTCCTTTTAATTCTGCGAATAGAGGTTATCTTTCTGTAGTTTTTAATGACTGATCTTTCCATATAAGCATTAATTTTTTTTTATTTTTTTATTTTTTATTTTTATTTTTTTTTAAGATTTTATTCCCATTAGACTTAGGAAATACAAGAAAAATGGTAGGGATTCGCAATAACCAGAATTTGCAAAGAATACGATCGGGATTCGAAATTTTAGTTGATTCTTCCACATTTTTAACTTTTGTAGGTTGCAGCGTGTAAGGATTTAATGCTGACGACCGTATTCAATGTCAAAAGATACATCTAACAATGAGGGCGCGATATGATATTTCTACTACTCAAACCCAGGGATGAGCATAGACCAGAAGTTAAAAACGAGAAGATGCATAGTTTCAACCATTGTTTCAGTGTGCCGCGATAGTTGGAAAAAAAAACTCATGAATTTGCAGACCATATATATTTTTTGTTTTGTTTTATTTTATCCTAACACCACTATTGTTTTATTGTTTGCAAATCCTGTAACAACGACTGTCTCAGCATTTAAAAAAAAATTCACAGTTTCAGCATGTTCTAACAACATGTCAAAATTTCACTGTTTCAGCATATAAAATTTTGCTGTAACAACGACTGTCTCAGCATTTAAAAAAAAATTCACTATTTCAGCATACAAAAATTTCACTGTTCAGCATGCTATAACAGCATGTAAAAATTCACTGTTTCAGCATGCTGTAATAGCATGCTAAAATTTCACTATTTTAGCATGCTGTAACAGCATGTAAAAATTTCACTGTATCAGCATGCCAAAATTTCACTGTTTCAGCATGCTGTAACAGCATGTAAAAATTTCACTGTTTCAGCATGCTGTAACAGCATGTAAAAATTTCACTGTTTCAGCATGCTGTAACAACATGTAAAATTGGTTTTATTGTGATGTATTGTTAAGCATGTTAATACATTCATTATTGAAATCCAAATCATCCCTATTTTCTAATCCTCGCGATTGCACGAAGCGTGGAGGAGAGCATACTTATTCTAGCAAAGATATAAAAAAAAACTCAAAAATAAAACCCTACCTACACTACGCTAATTAGAAATGAGAGATTAGTTACGTATAATTAAACTTCCAGTGTAGCCACTCACGTAGCAGTAACATCAATATCTTCAGTGGCAATTTCTTGAATGAAAAGTGAAAATATACGAGAGTGAATGAATCTAGTCGCTGTAACGACAAACTAACTAAGTAAAAACAAAAAGAATGATCTAAATGAGTAGTTACCTGGAACCATTGTTCAATAAGGATTTCTTGGGCGTGATTTTCCTTACTCAGATCATGTTGTAACTCCTCTTCATCTTCCTCAATCTCCTACTCGAATGATTGTTCGTCATCAAAAGCATAGGAGTCTTCAGATGTCAAATCTGCATCTGTTCTTGGAGTATTTGACTCTTTAATCCTTGTCAAGATCTCCCCTTCCAAGGAAGAGGAGATCCCTACGTCTGCTAGGATCTGAGTGAGTAGTTCCAAGCTGACACTCATTGTTAAATCATGTTAAAAGAAGGATTCTTACAGCACCCAAATCAAAAATGAAAAACTTAAAAAAAAAACACTCTTGCTAAAACAAAAACAAAAACAAAAAAAATACTCTTCACAGTTGTAGAAATTAAAACGTTCCTGATAGTTGGTCAGGGAGAACATGAGTAGTCTCCATTCAAGTAGTTGTTAAGACCCCTACAACCAACACATGTAGATCATACTTGCAAAAATTTAAACTAATCTTGCAGAAATTGAAATTTACACCCTAATTACGCTTGCAGGAATTAAAATTCACACTCTAGAGCTGGCAGGGAGAACATGAGGAGTCTCCACTCAAGTAGCTGCTATGACCCCTTACCAACACATGCAAACACACTTGCAGGAATTGAAATTTACACTACCCTACATGTCCTTAACCATATGTCACCTCGGAGTTAGGATCATGTCTAATCACACTTGCATGAATTGAAATGAAAAAGAAACTAATACCTCAATCCATTGTGCTTCCTCGACAACGGCGCCAAAATGTTAGGCGGAAATATTGTCGTTTAATTCCGTTGTAGTATTTTCCCAACCATTTAATTTGTCAATCTGATTTTCATAGGCTTACAAAGTACACACACTATATATGCAGGACTGAAGTAGAAGTAATCTAATCTAAATTGTTGAAATGAAACTAATCTAGGAAAGCAGGAAATTACATAAAGGAAAAGCAATACAACATGTGAAGAGTTAACGACAAATAACATATGTGATCTCACACAATAAAGTTATCTTGAATTACATAACAATAATCAAATGACAATCATGAAAGCATAACAATGAAAGAATATGAATCAAAGTTAAGAATCCCTTTCTCTTTTGAATCCTAATGACTACTCTGATTCTAATTACATCCTAATTGAATAATCTAATTCCCCCTTCATGAAGAGAGAGCACTCTCTTTTATACATGAGAGCCTTGAAGATAAGATAACCATCTCATTATTACAGATCCACTATTCTCTCAACCTATTTCCCATTATTACAAAATATAATCCCTTTAAATCCTCGCACATATCTCTCATATATCTTAGATAAGATATTCCAACCAAATCTCCATGATCTTCTCCTTTGGAATGGTCTTGAATTATCTTCTCAAATATTGAAATGGTGAGGAAGTATTCGAGAAGTCCTTTGAATTAATCCTTCACATATTCCTACACATTACAAAGCTCACATATATTTGAGATATATATGAAAACATGTTGATTTTCTAACATTTAATCACAAATTCCTTTTAAATACTAAAATGAATAAAGTGGATAACAATGAGGTGAAACCCAAGTATATTTATGGAAATGATATCATGAAAGGTTAATGGGGCGATGAAATGTGAAGAAGGATGAAGGGAAGGGTGGATGAGAATAGGACATTTCTGAGCCCCAACAGTGATTTACTGGACTTAAGACATTTTGACTAATAGAAATAAGCTTCTCTTTCAGCTTATTTGCTTCTGATGCTAAATGTTCATGCTTTGAATGATTCACATGAATGATTGTGGTGATGTTATGATGGATGTTTGATCATTATGTTATCATGATGTTTATTTAGCTTCCTTAGTTTCTCAATTCAAGAAGATATTGTGTTAAGAAAATTTCCTCCTTGGGCTTTTGTAGACCTAATATTTACAATAGCCCCTACACTTCTCTTATTCAAGTCTTCCCTCTATTCATACTTACTCCCAAACTACCGATTGAAGTTATCCAAGACCTTGATTGTTGGTGCATTCTAGCCCTGTTAGTTGAGTTAGAACATTATCATTTGAGTCATTTTCCATTTGACCCTTTAAACACCCTTACATTCACTTATACACCTGATGGGTACTGGGCTTGCCTTCCATGCAATCTGAAGGTCACTCCTAGTGCTAACACCACCTCAAAAAAAAAATAGAAAAGCGCCCCCTCCGACTAATCATTTATTTCCACGATAGTGGATTTTGCCTCTTCTCTCTTGATGTGTTGGATTTACACAACTTTACTCTCAAGTAGACGGATTCTGTTGGCGCAATCACAATCTTCGTGGCTTATAGATTGGCTCTGGAGCACCACCTCCCTGCTAGCTACGAAGACTACATCACGACACTCCAATGGGTGAGTTCCCATTCGGTGGATCGAGGAGACTTTGAACGTGACCCGTGGCTCCACTCACAAATAAGATTTTCTCAGGTTTATCTGTTGGGAGACAACGCAAGTGGAAACATCGCACATCACGGGGTCGTGCAGTCTTGTGGTGTTGAAGTGTGGATTCCAATGAAACTAAGAGGGGCCATTCTTGCACAGCATGCCTTCGGTGCTGCGAAAATCACATGATTAGAGAGTGAGTGCCCACCCGATGCATTTCTCACTCTGCATCAGAGCGACGCATGTTAGCGGATCTCACTCAAGGTAGGTAGTAACAAATATCATTCATTCTACAACCCTTGAAATGATGGAGTGCCCAAGCTAGAAGAGGTGACGTTTCCCTCCTTGTTGTGTTGATTTTTTTTGTGCACCTTCTAAGCCACTAGATCTTTAGCTTCTTGTCTCACAACAGTGCTTCACCTTCAACACTCATGCATTTCAAGACTCAGCCAACACCCATGGCCCTATCATGCAGTAATTCAAGCAACACACATTTTTTACACATCCACAACTCTTTTCTTACGGATCTAACGGAAAAACAATGTACTGCAAGACAATAGTTTACTCACAACAAACAATGTATTCTCCTATTCTCATATGTTTTCATTTCCATTCCATTTCCTTTTCATTTCTCTAGGCCCTGCTATGAGGGAGTCAAGCCGAGTCCAACTTTGATACCATGTTGATTTTTTTATATGAGATAATATGAGATGATATATATGATCGATATCTTATTACAATGATGAGTGTTCCATATATAGAGAACATATGGTGACCATCCATGAAAGGATGCATACCTTGGATAATAAGTTGTTGGATTATTGAGAGGGGGGGTGAATTAGTAATAGTGTATTTATAATCATTTTTCTTCAAATAATACAAGTGTTATATCAATGTAGAAGTATTATCCAATAATGAGCAATAAGAAATGAACAATCACACACATACACATTACACCAGTGTTTTACGTGGAAACCCAAATCGGGAGAAAACCAGAGAATTCTTTTTCTTATATGTCTTGAGGAATTACATTCATTGGAAGCACTGTTATCACTGAAATTTCGTCTACAAATGGTTACAAGAATCCAGCATCTTCAAACAGTTATGAGGTCATTCATGGACCAAAATTACCAAAAATCATTTCCAAAAGGTCCAAAAACTATACAACCAGTGATAAAATTAAGGTGCACTATGACTACACAGGGCGCACGCACACATGCACAAACTAGAAATGCATGAAAAGTGCACATGCGCACGATGCGCGACTGTGGTCGCTAAAATCCATGCACACCTGAGAACAACGCATTTATGAGATTGGTCGGCCTCCCACCCACTTCTAGTTCAGCTTCCAAGTTGATTTGACATCCAAATCTCGGCTAGATCCGACTGGGTGGCTGGTCAAAGACCTAAAAATGCCCTAAACAACCCCTTTTCACACTTAAAGCTCATTGCACAATACCTCAAAGTGGTGCTATAAAACAAGGCCATGGGTGCACTACATTTTCAAGGAATTCATTTGCAAGGTTATGTTGCTAATATTCTCTTGGGGAATCCTCTTTTCTCATCAAGAGCATACTAGCACCATTACATTGGGGCAATCCATCTCACCTCTTGAGTGGATTAGCTTGGGATTCTTTCACCATTTCTTTCAAGTTTCAAAGTTGTAAGAAGAGCTTAGTTTTGGGGGTCCAAGAGCCCTCCCTTGGAGAAAGAAGGGACCCAAAGTCCTCTTTCTTCTTGGTGTTTTATTTTCACTAATATAATCCTTGCCATTGGTGACATGAGTCTTGTTTGTTTCTTATTCTTATGTCCTTATCCTCAATAGTTTAGTTGTTCTTTTCTTTTCTAGTTTAATTTTTAGTTTAGTCTTTTATATTTCTTTCTCTAACCCTTTCCTTTACTGCTGACTTTCTTAGCTAACCCAACTAAGCTTGTAAGCACATCTGTTTTGCTCATTTAGGTGACAAAAGAGGTGCAACAGATTGGCGACTCCACTGGGGAAAGGTATCAATTTCCTACCCCATTTGGGTTTTTCTAGCTCTTCTTTTGGTTTATTTAACCTGCAGATACCTAAACCATTTCAAGCCGACCTGCAAAACATCCAATTCAAAGCTGAATTGAGAGAATTCCATTCGGAATTTTCTTCATGGCTGTGTGACAGGTGTGCGTGGGTTTATTGGCCCACAGTCGTGCATCGTGCGCATGTGCGCCAAATTTATTGTGTTGTTCAGCGCCCTCCACGCACCTGTGCCCAAAAGTCTATTTCAGTCTGTGCATTGGCGCTCAATGCGCCTCTATCTACTCTGAGACCCGTGCACCTGTGCAGAAAAATACACATTGTAAGCCTTTTTGTGATTTGGGGAAGGCCCCTAGCCTTCTTAAATATGATTTCATGCATGTTGTAATCTCCACCACACTTAGTTCCCTCTCCATATAAAGGGATTAGTCAAAACACATAGGCACTTAGGGGGTTTAAAATCATTATTTCCTCTTTTGATTTCATTTTTCCACATGGATGGCTTGCTTTGACTAAAAATATAAGTTGGAATCTTTTGTAATCACATAAAGCTTGCATTGGGACCTGTTGACGGGTGAAAATGACCGTCCGTCAAATGGGAGAGTGGAACCGGTCCGGGGTTGTCTAAATAACCCAAGCCGTTTGGTATGGACCACCCTGACGAGTTTAACGGCTCCGTTGGCCGCTCTAAGGTCTCGCAAGGAAACCGAAGAGAAAGTGATTTAAGCTAAATGATCTAAACTAAGGAAACTAGAAACTAATAAAACAACTAAAACAAACAAACTAACTAAATAAAAGAGATTAAACTAGAACTAAAGGAAACTAGAAACTAATAAAACAAACTTAACTAAACTATACTAAACTAATTATAAACTACGCTAACTATTCTAACTACTAAATACTAACTATGATCATAATAACTCAAATCAACTACTTAATTGTCAGCTGCAATCATTCT
>JASDQU011025639.1:0-13108 GCA_032191745.1 Picea mariana | reverse complement strand
ATGTTGATATATAGATTCGAGTTCATATATGGACATGCAAACTTACCCTTTGTATGAATGTTTCTAAGATAAAAAATAATAATTCCATTGGTTATTACTCATAACATTTTACAAAAATAATAGATGATACAATGTTAAAGGGCACTTTACATGTACCAAAAAAATGTATTTTTCTTGGGGAATAATGAATCATACTTATAAGTATTCCATGTAAGTAAAATTGTCCTTTCCCTATTGGTTTGTATATTTCATACATAGCAGTGTCAACCTGGAACTTTTGAAGTTCATTAGTAAGATTCTCAAGATATGCATTCTTATATCTATATATGTATTGACCTCCTTTTTTAAAATTGTGCATACTTATTACCTTATACATACAAAAGATGTAAGAAGAAATAAAATTGAAGTGGTTTGTTGTAAATAAAAGGAAATAAAATAAATATCAAGATTGCATGTTCCTTTATCGACATCTAAGGAGGAAGGTCATTGTTTAAAACCAAATATAACACATTAAGTAAATGGATTATGTTCATCATCAACTACCAATGGAACCCTAACATTAGGAATTTCATTTATAGAAATGGGCCAAATTTCCTAAATATCCCTAATATAGAGACATCAACTTACATCCTCATAACAATATTGTGACTTCTTATATGTGTATGATAATACATAAATGGTCTGATGTTTTCCTTATTTACGGAGCATTAGAGTTAGTAGTGTTATTTTACTTTGTTACCATTAACATATATATATTATTTATTGAGTTGTAGCATAAAAAAAAAGAGACAAAAAGAACACAAGAGATTATCCTGGAAAAAACTGCAAATGGGGGAAAAAACCCAACAACCTTTCTTAGATAGATTTAATTCACAATGCGAGTCCAAATAGATAAATCCTAGATCAAAGGATAGCTCAACCAGAAATACCACCACAACTATAGTATCAACAAAATGCCAAGATAATGGACAACTACCAAGAGTGGCGCACAAGAGAGAGATACCAAAAAGACTGAAAAAGAAGAAATTGAGTCATTGCAGCTGCTGTTTCACCTTCTCCAAACTTGCACCTTACTTTTGTGTAGATGAGAGAATGTGAGTGAGTGAACAAATGAGTTAAGGTGCCTCCCTATTTATAGTCTTCATGTCCTTCTAGCTAGGATGACTTGTCTTATGGGAAGGTGTCTTTTCATTATTCCTTATTCTTTATTCTTCTGGGCTTACTTCTCTTCTGGGGTATTTCAACATCTATCCAATGGATGTCTTGCTTCCAGAATCTTCTTCGCATCTAAGAAAGGTCATCTAAGAGGGAAATATCCTCCCAAAACTACCAAACATCAACACTCCCTCTTAGATAGGGAGGTATATTTCACGATGTATTCATCTAGTAGTCCATTGACTACTCTAAAATTAGTTTATCGCACACAACTACCACAATTCCATCAGTAGCTAGAATCATCTATCATAGTCTCTCCAATCAAGTAGAACTAATATACTCCCATATTCCTCACAAATATGTGTGTGATGCTACTTCTCTCATCAGGTTCGATAGTGCATTACCCCCTCAAGCACCTCACATGACTGATCTAGGGAATCCTTGGCCCGAGGGGTTAACTGACATGAGCAAAAAACAACACACCTCCCTCTCAACGAGGGTGGAAATTCTACATAATGCCAAGCTTGTCTCTGGAGAACCTCGAGTATTTTTCACTCCTAGTCAAATCAACATGACTAATAGGAGAAATATTGTGCCCAGTCCATTCACCACTATCCAAATTAGCTTGGATAATTCTATGAGTGAATGTATCATTCTCCCTTGGTCAAATCAGCATGACCAATCTAGGAGAATGTCTGCGTGATGCTACTCATCTGTCCATCACCTTGGACAAAGGATTGGTGAGAATTTCTACAATCTATTCATTTGTGGATGTGTACTAGAGATTCAGTGCCCCCTTCTACTTCATGTCTCGGATGAAGTCCTCCAAGAATCTTCTGAAGCCACACTGCATCATGGTTTGCAATACTGGATTCTATATAATATATCTCTATTGTACAGAGTGCCACTAATGTCTACTTCCTTCTCAACCATGAGATCACATTGATCCCAAACCGAAGAAATATCTAGATTTACTCTTTTGATACACTACACTCCCTGCCCAATTAGAGTATATATATCCATACAACTTCACATATCAATATGAGGTGTATCTTAATCCATATCTAATCGTACCATGTAGGTACCTCAACATATATTTTGTTGTCAACCAATGTACATGTCTAGATTTAACCATGTACAGACTCAAGGCATTCACTGCAAGACATATGTATTTCCTCGTGTTATCCAGGTACATCAAGGATCCAATCAATTGTTTATACATCGTGGGATCCACCAAATATGAAGATGAATCACTTAGCAAATTTACACTTATCATAATGGGTGTGGCCATGGACTAGCAATCCATCGTATCAAATCTCTTTAGGATCTCAACAGTATATTTTCCTTGGCTAAGGAAAATCTCATATAATCTTTGCCACACCTCCAATCCCAAGAAGTAATGTGTCATACCTAAATCCTTCATCTCTAACTATGAATCAAGCTCCCTCTTACACCTAATTATGAAATTCTCATCTCCTGTCAGAAGCAAGTCATCCACATATAGAACCAAGATCAACGTACATCCATTCTTAACCTTATAGTAAAGGTTTCAATCTGCATCACTCTTGGTAAATTCCAAGCTCATCAGGTAGCCATCTATCCTAGCATACCATGCCCTGGGTTCCTAATTAATCTCGTACAAAGCCTTCATCAATATGTAGACATGATACTCCTTCTCATGTATATTTTGGTTGCTCTATGTACACTTCTTTTAGCTACTAGAGAAAGTGTATCATCATAATCTTCTCCCTCTTGCTGGGAGAGTCCTTGGGACAAAAATCAAAATTTATACATATCTATGCTACCATATGCTGCAACATGCTTGATCTTTTATATCAACTTGGAAGTCACCACTCACTTACCTTATGGTCTCGGAACCAAGGAAAAAATACATATCCCAGTCCTTGTGATTGGGTTCCTCCTCTATCATTAAAACAAGGGAATCTTCCCAGCAGGTCTCATATCTCCTCGAAGCCTATGAAACTTTGATCTAGCCTCATGTTTGTCAATATTGGAATATGTCTCTCTTTCCCATCTGAATCTGAGGAGGAATACTTTATGAATGGAAGTCTCTAAGACACTGACTCTCTCTTAGATTAGGATCACTATGAGTCTATATAATATTTGAATCCATCTTCTCCCTCTACATGTGTTTAACTCCTCTTGAAGTTTTATCTCATGTGAAATGTCCTGAGGAGGTTTCTCTTCCCTACTGGATATTGAGGGTTGAATCCCTATGAACTCTATCTCCTTCTGAGTTGGTACTTGGTGGGGACACATGCATCACCACTAGTGGATCCATGCACTCCTCCTCATGATATGTCTCATCAATGCCATATATTTTTTCACCCTTTAAAGTATCATGGGACCATGTTGGTCTCTTCCTAGTTATTGTAATGATTTTGGGTAGGCCCTTCTAGCTTTATTGACTCTTCCCGGTGCACTGAAGAGTGATCAAATGAATCGATCTCCACATGAGATACTCTATATCTGCAAAGGTATTTTTTTTTTCCAGAAGGTTCTAACTTCATCCTCCTTCCTTGATTACATGGATGCACACAACTATATGCTTGGATATTCTTCTCCATGTATCATCCAGAGACCATCTAAATTGTTTAATCTTGCATTTGTCATTATATCTCCCTCTCAAAGCTATTACCTGTGACCTTCCTCGAACAAAAGAAAAAACAAGGAAAACAACAGACAAGAATAACATTCTTATAATAAAACAAGAACAGAAACAATCGTCATAGTAGCTCCTTCTCAGATCTATCATCTGTGACCTTCTTGGGGAAAGATTCAAAACAAAATACAATAATAGGAATGAAACATTTCAACACTCTTCTAGTGTTGTGACCAATTAGTCTTCCATGGTAACCTGCCTGTAACAAGAAACAAAAGACAACAACTTCTCCTAGAAGAGATCAATTTTATGTTGCAAACAAGTGCATCATTAATATTGAACAATGGGAATTTACTGATATGAAAATCATACCATTAATATTCAATTTTTACTAAACGTTTGATAACAATAGCAATAATATAACTCTAAGTACTAGTATTCTAATTTCAACACTTAAGTTGTAGCAATATAAAATATCAAACCTGATATGAAAACATGGAATATTGTTTCTATTGACCTATTTGAGTTGCTATTAATTATAGGAGACATCCTTACTACTTCCTCCAACTCTTGGGATTCCTCTGAGTGCGCTATATCTAAGATCCTTAATCGAGTCTGTCGAGATCCTCTTGACCTTATTCTTCCTGAACTTCCCTTTGGTGTCTTATTCTTCTAGTTTTGGAAGTATCTGCTTGACATGATCGAATAGCTCATTCTCTTCTAGAATTATTTTAGGATCTAAAGTTATCTTCTCCATCCAATCTATCATCAACTCTCATATTGGTTGACATTTTCTCTAGTAGAAACCCTAGCACTAAAAAACCTCGATTTTTCAAGCTTCACCAAGTTGCGCGCTGAAAGTTTCATGGGGTGCACTAGGTTAGGGAACAATTATTTGTGAAGTAATTATCCCCAAAATACTTTGGATAGTGCTCAATGAGCTTGACAAAGTATTGTAGCTGCAAGGTGCTGCTATAGTGATGTTCCTTCCAATGGTCAAATTGTTCTGAACGTAACCATCTCTCATACCATGTTAGATTTTCCTTATTTACAAAGAATTAGAGTTACTGTTTTTCTTTTAATTCATTACCACACACACACACACACACACACACATATATACCATGTATTGAGCAGTAGAAGCATAAACAAGAGACGAAAAGAACACAAGATATTTATCTTAGGAAAATCCCCAAATGGGGGAAAAAACCCAACAACCTTAGATATATTTCATTCACAAAGCAAGGACAAACAAATAAACCCCACCTCAAAGGATAGCTCAACCAAAAATACCACCACAACTGCAGTAGCAACACAATTCCAAGATAACACATCACTACCAAGGGTAGCACACAAGAGAGAGATACCAAAAAGACTAAATAAGAAGAAATTGAGTCACTAAAACTACTGCATCACCTTATCCAAACTTGCTCCTTACTTCTGTGTAGCTGAGAGTGTGCGAGTGAGTGAAAAAATGAGTTAATTCACCTCCTTATTTATAGTCTTAATTTCCTTCTAGTTGGGCCGACTTCTCTTCTGGGAAGGTTTCTTTTCATTATTCTTTATTCTTATGGGCCGAATTCTCTTATGGGGTATTTCAACATATGTCCAATGGATCTATTTCTTATGGAATATTCTCCGCATCTAAGAAAGTTCATCTACGAGGGAAAAAACCTCCCTTAGCTAGAAAACATCAACAAATGGTTCTATGTTCAATTACTTGAATAATCATTGCAAATGCTTCTTGATATTTCATGATATAAATTGTGTGATAAGTTTTGAAATGCCCAATATTTCGAGTGGACACTCCACCCATCATCAAGAACAAATGTATATCATAATATTCATTTTTCCTTGATGATGGGTGGAGTTTCCACTCGAAACGTCAAACATTTCAAAATTTCTCACACATCGGATGTTTCAAAACTTCTCACATAATTTATATCCAGAAATCTTAAGAAGCATTAGGAAAAACTGTGAAAACCCACACACTCAAAATAATTATCATTACAAATAAAAAATTATGGGGATATAATGAAGAATCTTATAAAAATATTCTATATATAATGGATAATGTTATGGTCACCTTCTATAATACTAATTTTTCATTTGAACCATTACCTCAATAATGTTTTCTCTCCATAATATATTATCTTAATATTATTTGATACTCAATCCTATATTATTCTTAAGGGAAAACACACATTAATTGTGTGAAACAAAGTATTTGACTATGATATGATAATATCAACTAACAATCTAAAAAAATATCAACTAACAATCTAAAAATCAATTTACATGATCCAGGTTGATATCGTTGGCCACCCACCTATTCCAACTGGCTCAAAACTGTCTGATGGCAATTTACTATTTTTAGTAGTTTTTTGGTTCCCAAACATCTAGGGCCATTTTCAGGTACTAAATGGTGTTTTTTAGGGATAAAGAACCTCAATGATATCCCAAATATTTTATTGAGCCCCAAAAATGAATCTCCTCGACGATACCTTTCCAACAAGATATCGTGCACCCCAAACGGATATTGTATGCCAAAGTTACGCCCCTAGGAAGTTGATACACCAAACTACCCAAAACAGGGTCCACAAAACTATTTGGATTTTATTTATGTTAAAAAGGATTTTAGAGCCTCATTGTAATCATCTTATTGCAAATGTGAGTAGTCATCACATCTATTCTCAGATATAAGCTGCTACCATTCTAGCAAGTCTTTCACTCTGTATTTCTACAGTTTTGTACATTTCACTCATTAATAGCAATTGTGTATTACTGTATCTCTGTGTTTATGGTTATATCTATGATAAATTTATATTATATTATTGGATATCTGATATATCTATGTACATTTATTTATTATATCTCTTCTCTCATTTCGTGCTGAAAATAATCTATATCAGTGGTATCAAAGTAGACTGCTCTTGATCATTTTTTAGTGCATGTCCCCGACGAGGTCCGAGTAAGGAAAGTTGGGTCTAGATCTTGTCTGTCTTGAGGATAATAACTCTTTCATTCCCAATAAACCCTCCACGGGGGAAGAAGATAAAAATGATGGAGCATAAGATTCTATTAATATGTTTCTTCAGCAAGCTCTCACAAGACAAAGGGACAAAATGATGGAGAGCTTTTCCCACATCCTTCAACGTCTATCAAAAGAAGTAGGTGTGTCTTCAACAAGCCGCCACTTTGGAGGAACCTCTCCTTTTAAGGTACAAGTTAATTTGGATATTCCCATATTTGAAGGATAAATAGTTGCAGATGCCCTAGAAAAAAGGATAAATCTGCTAGAAGGTTATTTCTATGTTCACAATTTCTTTAACAGGGAAAATATCACTTCCGCACTCCTTAAGGCTCTCATCCATGTCAAACATTGGTGGGAAACTTACTAGGAGAAAATTTCCATAGAGGAGTCTGGGATATATGAGGTCGAGCCCACTTGGGCTTTTTTTGTGGATGCGATCAAGGAATAATATTACCATGTTGGAAATAAGGAAGACCAGTACATGAGATGGGCCACACTTCATAAAAAGAGGCACCAAGAAGTTTCGGAGTTCACCAATACCTTCCATACCTTGTGCACCAAGCAAGGTATCAAATATTTTGAGTGGAATTTGATTCTGAAATACTGTGGGGCTCTACATAGGTAAATCCAAACTGAAATGGATTGTATGGACATCTCATCATTGGGAGTTTCCTATCGATACGCTGCCAAAATAGAGAAAAAATTTAGGAACTAGAAGAGTTCAGGTATGCAAATCCACAAATACCAAAGCATGATAAAGATGGAATTAAAAAAAAACCTCCCGAGAACTATCCCAAGCCACATGAAAAGAAAGGTAAAGGAAAGATAAATAATGACACTAGAAAGTGGTGCAACTTCCACAAAATCCTTTAGCAAAACATCGATGAATGTTGCTAATAAAAGTCATTGGTGGTTGATATCAAAGACAAGGATCCGAATCGTGATTCAAAATATGATTCAGAAAATAATGGAAAAATATATATCATCAATGCAGACCCCACTGCTACTTTCTTGACCACAAAAATGCAATAAGAAGAACCAACAAATCCTAAAGAGGGAGAGCGGCTTTTCCATTCATAGATGTAGGTGAATGGGACTCCGCTTCATTTTATTGTTGATAGTGGAAGCCAAAATAAGCTCATCTCAGCAGAGGTCATCCAACAATTGTGATTGCCAACAACACCACGCCCACACCCATAGAACATCTAGTGGCTTCGCTAAGGATGAGACCTCCATGTCAGCCAACAGTGTCGATTGTCATATGGCATCCAACCCTTCAAGGATGAGGTATTGTGTGATGTTTCCCCACTGGATTTCTGTGATTTTCTTTTGGGATAGCCATATATGTAGAAGCAACATGTTATTTATCAGTTTTGACCCCGTAGTGTCATTATTACTCTGGGGGGTCATCTCTACAGGATACCATAGTTAGTTCCAACTACTATCTCACCTAAAAAGTTCTACAAGGTAGTATCTCATACTACAAAATTCAACTTCTTTACAGTCTATTCAAAAGGTGAAGAGAAGAACACTGCAACCACTAGAGCCTCAGTCCAATCATCTTTTGTCTAGTAGAAGTATGTCGACAAGATTCAAGAAAAGCACATGTATTCCTTCTATAAACAATGATCTCATGTAGCTAGACTAGTTAAAAAGGTCCAACCCTTCCAACCACAAGTTAGTGACAACCTTCAACAAGTTAAGTAGCACAACTTCTCCAACAAAGCAAGCAGCTCATCAAGATACAGATTCAATAAACGCTTTTCCCTCTCCCCCTGGTACTCGACACAATGGATACCATTTCTTCCTAAGGAGGGAGGATTGATCTAGGTGGATATAAATGGCCACACACCTATTCCAACTGGATCAAAACAGTCTTCTGCCAATTTACTACTTTTAGAAGTTTTTCGGTTCATGAACTTTCAGGGCCATTTTGAGGGCCTAAATGAAGTTTTTTGAGGATCAATCACCTCAATGATATTCAAAGGCTTTGATTGAGCCATAAAAATGAATATCCTTGACTATAACTTTTCAACGAGCTATCGTTTGTCCAAAATAAATATCGTATGTCAAAGTTACGCCCCCAGGATGTTGATACACCAAACTACCCAAAACGGGGTCCACACAACTGTTGGCTTTTCATCTTCCAAGGTTAGGGTTTTGGATTTTCTTTATTTTAAAAATTCCTTTAGATCTTCATTGTAATCATCTTCTTGAGAATGTAAGTAGTCATCACATCTCTTCTCAAAGATAAACTTCCACCGTTCTAGCGAGTTTTTCACCATGTATTTCTACAATTTTGTACATTTCACTCATTAATAGAAATTGTGTATTACTATATCTCTTTGTTTATGGTTATATGTCTGATAAATATTTGTTATATTATTGGATATCTGATATATCTCTGTACATTTCTTTATTATATCTCCACTCTCATTTCGTGCTGAAAATAATCCGGATCATTAAAATTTAATGTACATAATATTGATAATATTAATGGTTGCATATTATTACAAGAATAAAGATAATAAACAATTTATTCTTTTATAAATCATCTCATATATGAGAATATGTGTGCAAAATCCTAGTTGGAACACAATTCAATATCTTCAAACCCACCAGCAACAAAATGACATAAATACTATGTGTCTTTAATATTTTTTGTAGCAATTTGTTTCCATAATAAATAAATTTGTTATTATGAATCATAACATCATCATTTATGAATACATTAATAAATGGTATAAAACTATCACATATCAATTTATTTATGTTTTTATTTTAGAAATATATCACTATTATTCTCTTTTATTATATTCTCTTTTATTGTTTATAAAAATAATCATTAATAAATATATATTAAAGATTATTTCCACCATTACTTTCAAATTTGCATTTTCTCTTCTTTTAAATTAGAAAGAAAATATAATTGTTATATATAAATTATAACAAACATTTGAAAAAAATAAAATAAACAATATGTAGAGCATATTACTAATTAACTAAATGTAGTCTTGTTGGAATATTGTTTGATACTGAGGGGGTGAATAGGTAGTATCCTTTTTCCACAATTTAAAACCACTTCATTATTAATTTTATCAAATCAAAACAAATGATCAATAGAAATGTACATAATTTTAACGTGGAAAACCCAAATGCAACAAATGTTCTTCTTATTTTTAATAAAGATTACATTTAATTTATGAGTTCCAACTCAAAGGAAACACCAATTCATTGTTTTACTAGCACCAACTAGAAGGAGGTTGAAATCCCTCTAGATTTTACTAGCACTCACTAGAAGGAAGCACCAATTTATAATTGAAAATATGCTTCAACATCTTGGTTTACCAACTTCAACTAGAAGGAGGCTACAACTTCTTTTGAAGGATCCAACCTACCCTAGCACCACCCAACCTCCCTTTTTATGATAAGTACTTCAATATTCAAACATTCATAATATTCTTTGTCTTCAGTTTCATACCTTCATTTAAATTCTTTGTCTCTAACATTGTTATTGATATTTAGATTTAAATCCCAGAGACACGCTCTCTTTCAACAAGAATTTTCATTTACATAGTCTTCCAATGGTCATGTACAACTGAACATTCGCAGCTCTTCAATATAGTAATGTATCTCTTCATTATAACTATGTGTCTTTTCAATATAAAATAATAATCATACTATTTTAATTAATAGAATGTCAATGAACCATTGTGCCTTTTACATCATTTAGTCACGTTTTCAATTGGGTCAGTAGATTTTGACTATCATAATTTAATTCACATTTTTCCTTACCATAGGTAAATACCACCATGGTTTGAAATACCATGTGCTCTTTCACTTTTACCCTTTTTATTTAACTCAACTAAATCACTTTTACATTTTTCTTTAATCCAATTTCACTTTAACCTTTTTCTTTAATCCAATTTCACTTTTACCTTTTTCTTTATTCCACTTTCATATTTACTCATCTTTTAAGTAAAATCCACTTCCACCTAAATTTTGAACTTTTGTTATTTATTAAATTCATGTTTATATTTAATCCACTTTCATTTAAACTTTTGCATAAAGTCCATTTCATTAAAGTGATATCAAGGTGACATTTATATTTATCACTTACTAAACATTCACATATATTTGATCACTTACTAACCTTTGACATCAATGACAATTTATTCAACAATTGACTGCCTAAGTGGATCTAACCATTGGTGGCTGCTAGATATTGTTTCGGTTTGGATGGTCATCCAACTTTGTCCTACCAAGAATTATGACCAAAACTTGCTACGAAATATCGACTACCATGTTGATATGACAGATGCAAGGGTTCTCGGTGATGCATCAACAAATTTCCCTATGAGTACACTCTGAATGATAGTGCATAAGAAAGTATTCAAGAGGGACACTTGCCAGTATTCGTTGTTCATCATGATCCTATCTCAATAGAATATACAGTCACCGAGAAAACTTAGATCGAACATTTTTGTAATTAAAATTGTCTCATTCTTTCATTTTAATTCTTTCATTCTTTCAAAGCACTCGACCAAGAAATCCCATGTATTTTTGTAGGCCATCGCATTCCTGTAACTCAGTATTCTTGTAGCTTTTATTGAGGTTCCATGTCATACACCACTATGGTACTTCTTGTCTTCATGTTGAAATCAATGCCAACACAATATTTCCATAAATACCCCCCTTTGGCATTGATGGTTTTAGCATTCTTTTCTCCCCCTTTGACATCAACGTCAAGGCCTCTGATACCAGAATGAGGTTCATCACCAATTGTATGCTACTCAACCTTCTTTCGTTTTGACTGACAATACTTTTCATTTTTTTTATTGCTCCCCCTATCAACATTTCTCCCCATGTCATCATGAATTTATTTTTATTGTAGGGAGATTACTCCCATATTTTTCCTTAGATTTTCAAATGATTCTTTAGGCAGAGGTTTATTGAATATGTCTGCAATCTTCCCCTTTGAACCAACATACTCCAATATAAACTTTTTTTTCACTAACTTTCTCTCTCAATAAATGATACTTGATGGGTATATGTTTGGTATTTGCATGCATGAATGGATTATTGGATATGTTTATGGCACTTATATTGTCACACTAGATAGGTATCGTCTGATTACATTCAATTTTGATATCATCCAATGTTTGTATCATCCATAAGATTTGAGTGCAACATTCAACAACTGCAATATGTTTGGCCTATGTTGTAGATAATGAAATTGATGATTGTTTTCTACTTGACCATGAGACTACACATTCCCCTAAGAAAAATGAATTTACACTAGTGATCTTTTTTCATCCACACTACCAGCCCAATAAACATCTGTGAAGAAAATTAGTTCAAATCCTTTATTCCTTGGATACCATAAGCCAAAGTCTGATGTGCCCTTAAGATATCTAAATATTCTCTTGAAAGCATCACATGTGATTCCTTCAGAGATGTTTGAAATGTTTCCACCATTCCTACTTCCTGCATGATATTAGTTCTGGATGTAGTCAAATATAGTAGCCTCCCAACCATATATTTGTAGATATTTGAATCTACAGAAGGTGACTTATGTTCCTTACAGAGTTTTCAACTATTTGTCAATGTAGTGCTAACATGTGCACTTCCATCCATTCCAAACTTTTTAAGTATCCCTTTCCGGTATTTGGACTGAGTAATAAACATTCCTTTCAGTCAGTGAGTGATTTGAAGTCCAAGGAAGAAATTTAGCTCCCCAATCATAGACATTTCAAATTCTTTTGACATTTATTCAAAAAATTTATAACTTTAATCATCATTATTGCATCCAAATATGGTCTCATCCACATAAACCATTATGACTAACACACAATATTTTTCAATTCTAAGATAGATATCGTTGTTAGAAATTCATCTTTTAAATCCTAGTTTCAACATGCACATATCAAATCTTGAATACCATGCTCTGGGTGCTTGTTTAAGGCCATAGAGTGTCTTATTCAAACTATAAATGTGTTCTTCTTTTCCTGGTTGTCCAAATCCTTCTGGTTGTTCTGTGTAGACTTCTTCTTTTAGGTGTCCATTCAGAAATGCATACTTTACATCCATCTGATAGACTTTACAATTCTTGAATCATGAGTATGATAGAAATAATATGATGGATTCCATTATTTCAACTTGAGTGAAGGTTTATTTTGTTGATTAAGGTTGGTTGTCATTGATGTGAACCCTTGAACAAAGCCCCGTAGCACAAAGGCTTGGGTAATGGACCCAATATTGTTTGATGTAAATATGACTCATTATTGTTTTTTCAT
>JASDQU011025636.1:22141-33485 GCA_032191745.1 Picea mariana | reverse complement strand
GGTCTTCTTGTTGCAGTTGCAACCAATCTTCCTGAGTTATTTTCTCTGGTTTTACATTTTTAGGAGTCAAATGTAAGAGTGTATCCTTGATCACATATTTTGCTAACACTGGGAGATTATGCTTCAGATCTTCAACCAATAGGACTTTTCCTGATTTTACATTTTCACTTCCAATCTTTACAGTTCCCTTTCCAAGTATTTTGGTAGATGAGTCATCTCCATATGCAACATTTCCACCCTTTTTCTTCAAGCTGACAAATTTTCTTTGATCTCCGGTCATATAAGAAGATCACCGACTGACTATGAACCATTCGTCTTCTTCTTTGCATTCTTTAGCGACCAATGTTATTTGACAATTTTCATTTTGTGGAATTTCTTTCCTTTTCCATGTTGTAATTGGTATACATACATTTGGCATATGATTATCTTCCTTCATCTCTCTGCAATCTCGTGCTTTATGACCAAGATTATTGCACTTGTAACATACAATATTTTGATCCATTAATAGGTCAAATGGATTATAATTTCTGTTGATAGGTATATGAACATTTCCATATCTACTATTTTCACCATTCATGTAGCTTGCATAGTTATTCCTTTCATTGATTCTACAATTGATTTCCTTGTGTCCAAAATTTCCACAAGTATAACAATGTCCAAGAAAGAAATTTTGATACCTGGGAGTAAGTGATCTTCTTTGTGGTGTGGTCCGTCTAGGTTCATGATCTATTCTTCTGTAGTTTCCTTCATAATGATTTCTTTCATACCTGATGGGAGAGGATCTTCTTCACGTCTCATTCCTTTTGAATTCTAGTATTCTATCTTCTTGTTCAACTTGTTCTGGAGTGTTGGTTTCATCATTTTCAACTTCCTTCTCTTGTTTTGTTTTCTTCAACCTATCATTGTATCCTAGTCTTGTCTTGTCGTTTGGAGATCTTTGACTGCTAAGGATGTCATCTAATTTTTTAGTGTTTTTTTCGAACTTCTTCAACTTTTCTATTGTCAATAGTAGCTCCCCTTTTGTGTGATCCAATTCTGCTTTCAATTTCTCATAATCTTCTAATTGTTCCTTCAAGCTATTAATGGTCTTTTCAAGATTGTAACTCTCTTCTTCACAACTACTCAATTCACCTTTTAGTATTATGTTTGTGTTTCTAAGCTTGCTATTTTGAGTTTCAGCATGCTTCAACTTTTCAAGATTCTCATCTTCTTGTTCACTCTCTGCATTGTCTTTGTATCCCCAAAAGGAATCAAGGTTGGTTTCTTCATCTAAATCTTCTTCACAAATGATTTATTCTCTTTAGAATTCTCGTGATCATCATCCTGGGTTTCTTGGGTTATGAAGAGGAATTCTCCTCCATCATTATCTTCTCCATCACTCTCATTTGAGGAGATGTCATCATCCTTGGAGTAGAAGCTCTTTTTATTGTTGAGACTTATCTTTTTATAGTAGCAATTTTCAACAATATGTCCTATTCTACCATAGTTAAAGCATTTTAGAGGAGACTTACCTTTGTATCTTCCACTTCCCTTCTGGAACCTTCTTACGAAATTTCCTATTTCTTCATCAAGGTTGTTATCCTTGTCTTTTGTCTTCTTTATGGCTTTAGAGGCTGCTTCATTATTTGGCTGGTTAGTTTCTGTACCTGTTGTCATTTCATATGCTATAAGAGACCCATGTAATTCATCCATTGTCATTTTGGTCAAGTCCCTAATTTCTTCAATGGTGGAGACCTTAGCATCATACTTTAAGAGAAGTGATTTCAACACTTTTTGTACAACCAACGATTCATCGAGCTCTTCACCTAATCCTCTAATAGCATTAATATCTTCCTTTTCATTCATATTCAAATTTTCAATTTTTTCTCTATGTCGTTGAAGCTTGACCTGCTTAACTTTTGGATCACCTTCGTAGATACTCTTGAGTTTGTCCCATACCTCTTTAGCAGTGCTGCAGCCCATCACTTTGCTAGAAATTGTTGGTGCCAGTGCTGCTAGAATAACATGTCTAGCTTTTGAATTACAACTCATAAGCTTCTTCTCATTTGGATCGGTTGGAGCATTATTTGGGATTACATAGCCATTTACAACTGAGTACTGAATGTCTACTCCCAAAGCCGTTAGGCAATTTTTCACTCTATCACTCCAGTATGCATAATTTCTTCCATCAAATTTTTGAATCCCATTTGAAATGTGCTCATGGTCATCCATCTCTGCTCAGAATTTTCCTTCCAGTGGTTAAACTATTCTGAAGGCAACCTGCTATGATACCAATTGTTGATACTGAGAGGGGGGTGAATCAGTATCAAGTACATTTTAAAAACCTTTTCAACTTATAATTAAACCGTTAAATTATATCCAAAGAGCAATGAACAATAGTATAAGAGTTACATCAATACACCACAATACACCATGCACAATATATGAGAAATAACCAATAGTTATTGGTCAAGGGAAGTAATGACTTTCAAAGGTAGCTACAACTTCCAAATGTAAAGGGAGGGATAAACCTCCAAGAGGAAGATACAATTCTCCAATATCAAGAGAGGGTTGAACTCTCCATCCTTTCCCCTTCCTTCCACTCAAGAATATATGAGAAATAATAAAACTTTACATTAAATCATCACCATCAATCAACCATCACATAGAGCCTAATAATGCTTTCTAAGACTTCTTCAACTTCTGTAATTCTTCAATTCTTGGAATAATCTGATCCTATAGATAATATTACTCAATGTATTCTCTGAAACTCCTCCAAGTTTCACTCTTTGAATCCTCCCCAAAAATAAGTTATAGAAAGAATGGTAGACTTTATTCAATTATGGTTTATTCAGGAGAGAGATCTTGTACATAATTCCCCACACTCAATATTTAACATCAGATTCTGAAACTCACATAAAAGAAACTAAAGTCTGTACACTTTCCAATGAAATTGGTCCCACTTCATTTGTATTCTCTATGAAGAAGTTATGACTATTTTACCCAAAACACCTGTTTATTGAATAACTTCATGACTGGTCCAAAACCCTGTCTTCCACAGAGTGTATCTCCATAATTGTAGTGAAACAAGAGGTGAAACATTTACCACAAGTACCTTGATATGTATTCTCAATACCATAGAAATTTCACCATCTGAATCGTTCTAGAATTTTTTTTTATAGAGAAAATGGTAAGATGACCCGAAAATAACATACCTTAGAACACATCACCAAAAGACTTCATCCTCCCTTGAAATCCAACCTTCTTTACTTATGATTTTCTCTGAAATTCGACTTGTGTATCAAAAAAATGTATAATGATATGTATTTATACCATTTATGTCACTTCCTTTTAACATTAGGTCCGACCTCACACTTTCTTGTTTTGTAATTCTTTTCTTTAATTATCTTCAGGGCCTACATGTTATTCCTTCTTCAATTCACTTTGTCATCTTCAAAAATTAATTTCTCCTCAACCATGAGGATCTACGTGACGTGCCACATACCACCGGAAACAACATGATGTATACTATCCATCCATGGGTGTTGTATCTACATGTGCATTGTCCTTCATGTCCAAATACCTTCATCAATATTGCAGTCCAAAACCCATGACTAGGGTTGACATCAATGACAACAACCAATCTTCCAAAAAATATCAGTTGATGCAACATCAAAAGCGATACCAGCTCTCCGAAACACATAAGTGGAGTAATAAACAACTGCATTTATGGAAACAAGTTGTTGAAACAGGATAAGTGCTACTCCGACACTAAACACTTTCTAGTAACATTTACTAAAAAGATAAAACCAACCAACATCCTCCTCTATAGAACCTGTGCTACTTCCTCTCAATTCAACTATAACTTCTTCATATTTTCCCTTTCCCCAAAGGGTCTTTATTGTAGATTCAACTTCAACTACTTTTCCTTGCTTGAAAATCCAGTGAGGAATTTCAGGTGAAATAAACATTCCTAGTTTCATTAGTACTATAGGCACAATAACAATGGTGAACATGCTCCACCACCATAGTGGATTTGTAGCCTAGGGTAATCCTGCTACTAGAGAAAGCAATATTACAACACAATTGAAAAATTGATTCACAGAACAAATAACACCTCATATATCAAAGGGTGATATATCTGAAATATAAAGTGGCACCAAGGAAGAAGATATTCCAATACCAGTACCAACAAGCAATTGACCAATAATCATTGCTTGCACACTTTGTGCTATGGCAATTAGAAAATCACTAATTACAAGAGGTATGACATTGAGTTGAAATGTCCTCTTCCTGTGAAGTTTATCAGCCAATGCACCTCTAGTAAATGATTCAACATTGACATCTTCAAGCATCGTGCTAACCACCCATTCTTGTGAAATAGTATTGTTGGAAAATCCAAGATCCTTTGCAAGATATTCAAGTGCTTCCTTTACTACACCAAGATGGTAACCAAATAAAATGGCTCCAAAACATTCAACACCGACATACAGAAATATTGTTCTAGAAGATGAAGATTTTCTAGATGTTGTTGACTGAGACTCCAATTTTCCATTGTAATCTTTGGCCCGAATTTTAGAAGAACTTCCATGCTTGTTCGTTAAACCCAAATTCATTCCCTTCTCCCTGCATATTTGTCATGATCCCCACACTGAAGAATTCAGACTTATTGTTCCCTTCGAAATTTTAGCCGAAGGTCCATTGATCATTACCAAATTTAGTAGCCTAGTCAATGATACACTACAAAAGGTTATCCATCAATGGATCCATTTGTGCCCCTCTAGAGGAGAGAAAATTTTTCTTCCATTGATAGCCTACATTTTTTCCTCGATTCTTTTTATTCTTCACAAAAAGAATACGAAGAGACCAACTAACGTGGGAATCTCTTTTATTCTTTCATGGGTTTTCGAGGAAGATATCAAGGTGGAGTCTGTAAGAGCCCTGTTGAGGAAAAGGTATGGAAAGCCTTACTCAAGCAATTTCATATCTTTCTAGGCTAAGACAAGATAGTTGGTGTAGCATCCCCAACATCCAACTCGACTATGCCACATAAAAATTCTGAACTATATACAAAATTAAAACATTTAAACACAATTTTTTTTGCGGAACTTTATATATAAAACTTAAAATAGACAAATATATTATGCAAATGCATAGATTCATACAAATAATAACATAATACACATGCATCACACACATGAATAACACATAAAAATAAACGCATACGTAATAATGCAACATGTAATTTAACACAAAATGTACACTTATCTTGGTAAAAATATAACCAACTGTGTGCAGACCTTCAATAAACCTCCAAGCCTTAGACCACACTGCTCATCACTCTCAACAGTGGGTCACCCCCGAGCTAGGACTAAACTCCACCCTAGTAAATGGATTCCTAAACAGGATGATATATCTCAAACAAAAAGAAAAATTTAGTCACAGGTGCCAACTCGAACTAACAACCTATAGTCCCTCATTCCCCACATGCCTGTCCCACCCCAGGAAGTGTGCCCCTTATCTTCTCAACAATCCTTTATTTACCCCACTTCCTTTCTGGGGGTTCAACAACATGCTATATAGGAAGTCTCAGATCCTTGTAGCTGCAGTTTGACACCTTCGGAAAATCAATTCCCAACAATTCTCTCACCTAGAGATAAATTTCTCACGAGCCTAACATCTCACCTCTTCAATATCCCACGGGCCTGAGAACTCGCTTCTTTATTCCAACTCCTAATATAACCAGGTACATATACAAGTATGTGTACGAGTACTGATACATGAACAGGTACATATACAAGTATGTGTATGGGTACACATACATCCTGAGTGGGCCTAATGGTTAAGAACATGTGTTTCCTCTTAAGAGGTCACAAGTTCAAATCTAGAGGGGGGTAGGGTATGTATACCTCCGTAGACTTTACCAGTGAAATCGCTAGGCGGAGGGGGGTCCCTTGTCCCACAAACAAGGGGGTCTCATACACCAATTTGGTGTGGCTTGGCCGTGACCTTAAAAATATATTATTATATTATTATTATGTGTACGAGTACTGATACATGAATAGGTACATGTACAAGTACATGAAGGTAGAAAGGACAACTGCATGAGTGAGTGAATTACGATGGAATGAATGGAGAATGAACTAATTCCAAAATATATGTATGCATGTTCCCAACTTGACACTTGTCATGTTGAGAGCTACTTTGGCCCACTTGTCCCCATTCTTATAACTTAGGATAAAATAATTATCCATACTTCATACTTTAAGGAATATTAATATAATACTCCTTTTTGGCTTAAGATCCCTAGCTTATCCCCTTATCCTTTACTTTTAGACCCCCCTTTCCCTAACTAGAGGAGTTTAGTCCCCCATACTCTTTTATCATGGTCGGTCAACATGCAACGATGTATTATATTAATGATAAGACATACACAAAAATAAGCTCACTCGCCTTTAGCATATAGGATCTCCAGCCTAATTCAACACATAAGCCTCATAGATTATAATAATTGGCTCACCAACCTATAAAACACAACATATACACAAAAGGCTCTCTTGCCTAAAAATTATGCACACTTAAGTTTGCTGTGCGTGGTATCCTGGAATGTGCACACTTCATCATTTTAGTGTGTAGTACATGTGCGCACTATACCATGGAAGGTGCATGAAAAATGATATCAAACGACTCACAAACTTAAGTACATTTTCATTTACATTTACTATTGGAGTTCGTCTTAGGGTTATTAATTCCCCTCCCCTTATTTATGCACTGTCCTGAGTGCAATATATACACATATAGAACCAAAATTTCAAAAATCCTCAAAAATATGTGGGTATTCTGCCCGCATACCATCTTCATGATCCCAAGTTGTGTCCTCAGGACCGTACCAGGTCCATTAGACCTTTACAAGCTCTATGGATCGATTCCAGAGCTGTTTGATTTTCTGGTCCAAAATGCATACTAGATGTACTTGGAAAGCGCCTTCTTTCTCCACCTAAATCACATTCCAATCAATAACATGATTAACATCAGGTATATATTTCTTAAGCAATGATACATGAAATGCATTATGAATGGTCATTGATGTAGGCAAGGAAAGCATGTATGCTACAGGCCCAATCCTCTCTAGGATTTCAAACGACCCATAATAGTGAGCTGCCAACTTTGAGCATTTTCCCAACTTTAGGGAACTTCTGTTGGCCTTCACTTTCAAGAATACATGGTCCCCCACTTTAAATTCCTTGTGAGTTCTGCCCTTATCAACATAGATTTTCTGCCTGTCTTGGGCAACCTTTAAATTCTGTTTTATTTTCAACATTTTCTCTTCCATTTCCCTGAGTAATTCTGGCCCAACTACTGCTCAATCTGCTAGGTTGTCCCAACTTACCAGTTTGTTGCACCTTCTTCCATAAAGTGCCTCAAATGGGATCATATTTAGAGATGCTTGGTACCCATTGTTATAAGAAAACTCTACTAAGCGTAGGTAGTCTTCCCATTTTTATGGTTTATTCATCACATACATCCTCAACATATCCTCAATCACTTGATTCACCCTCTCTATTTGTCCATCTGATTCTGGATGATAAGCTGTGCTAAAATTCAAATTTGTTCCAAATTCATTAAATAATCCCTTCCAAAAATTTGATGTAAATTTTGGATCTATGTCAGACAAAATTGTCTTGGGTATACCATGTAATCAAACAATTTCTCTCATATAAACATCAACAATGTTGGCTTCCTTGTGAGTGAGCTTTACTTGAATAAAATGGGCAACTTTAGTAAGCTTATCCACCACTACCATAATAGAATCATGCTGCTTGTTTGTTCTGGGAAGTTTGGTGATGAAATCCATTGTTACAACTTCCCATTTCCACTCGGAAATGGGTAATGGCTGCAGCAACCCAGCTGGGTGTCTATGCTCAACCTTTACCTTTTGACACTCCAAACATTTGGCAATAAAATCAACAACTTGTTTCTTCATTCCTAGCCAATAATATTGCCTCTTGACAACTGCAATAGTTTTCTGATAACATGGGAGCCCATCATAAGGTACATTATTCATTTCTCTCAATATCATATTTTTCATTTCCTGGAAATTTGGTACATAGATTCTGTCCCTGTATATGAGAATTTCATCATTTTCTAGCTTATAGTCTTCAATTTTTTGCTACAAAATACCTTGCTGTAGTTTTGTTACTAGTTCCTTGTATTGCAAATCTGATTTTGTAGCCTCCAAGATTCTGTCTTTCAAATATAATTGGCACATGCTAATGGATGTAGCATACAACTCATGCACTCTTCTACTGAGTGCATCAACCACCTTGTTCTCTTTCCCTTTAATATGCTTTAAATCAAAGTCATATTCACTAATAAATTCTAACCACCTGCTTTGCCTAGAATTTAGAGTTTTCTAATCAAATAATATTTCAAACCATTATGGTATATCCTCAGCTTGAACCTTTTCCCCACGAGGTAGTGCCTCCACTTCCTCAAGGCCTGCACTATGGTTTCCAATTCCAAATCATGATCGACATAGTGCCTTTCATGCTCCTTCAACTTCCTTGATTCATAACATACAACAAACCCATTTTGACTGAGGACTCCACCAAGTCCTTCTTTACATACATTTGTGCATACAATGGAGTCTTCATTTGGATATGCAATCCTTAAAATTGTAGCATTGGTTAATAATTGCTTCAAGTGTTGGAAACTCTTTTCACAGTCCAATGTCCACTGAAACTTCACACCCTTCTTTTGCAAGGAAGTGATTGGGTGTGAAATCTTTGAGAATCCTTCAATAAATATCCTATAGTAGCCTACAATGCCCATGAATGATCTAACCTCTTTCACATTCTTTGGCTCTGACCATCCTCTAATGGCTTCTATTTTCTCAGGATCCACTGCTATCCCTTCCTCTAAAATGATATGTCCCAAATAATGAATTTTCTTTTGATAAAATGAGTACTTTCTCAATTTGGTATACAAATGATGCTCCCTTAATACTTGTAATACTGTCCTCAAGTGTTGTTCACGCTCTTCCTCTGATTTAGAATAAATAAGAATTCCATATAAAAATACAGTGACAAACTTATCTAAGTATTCTCTAAAAATACCATTCATTAAACACATGAAGACAATTGGTGCATTTGATAACCCAAATGGCACCACTGTGAATTCATAATGACCATACCTTGTTCTGAAAGCAGTCTTGTTGTTGTCTTCTTCTTTAATTCTTACCTGATGATAACTTGACCTGATATCAATCTTGAAGAATATTTTTTCATCTTTCATCTGATCAAAGAGGTCATTGATCCTTGGCAAAGGATACTTATTCTTCACAGTTACTTTTTTCAACTACCTAAAGTCAATGTAAAGTCTCAATGTTCCATCCTTTTTCTTCACAAATAAAAATGGGGCACCCCAAAGTGACACACTTGGGCGTATATACCCCTTCTTCAGAATCTCTTCAAGTTTCATTTGAAATTCCTTCAATTCTGGTGTACTCATCCTGTAGAGAGTCTTGGATACTGAAGTTTCTCTAAGCATCATATTTATGGAGAAATCAATGTCTCTTTTAGGGGGTAATCCTGGTATTTCCTTAAACACATCTTCAAACTCTTTTGGGACTGTATAATCTTTAATATTTGACACCTTATCTTTAGGTGTCTCTTCCATATGTGCTGCAAATATTTGGCACCCTTTTCTGTAACATTTCTTCAACTATAATGTTGAAATTTCTCTGATGGTTACTACCCTGGGAATTGCCTGTACTGTCCTTAGGTTCCCTTCCTCATCCAAGCAAGTAAATACCTTGTTATGATAGTCTAGGATAACATGATGTTGTTCCAACCAATCCATCCCAATTAGACAGTCATATTAACCCAAAGGAAATATGTTCAAATATGCCTTGGTGTTTAGTCCATTCATGTCCATAGGACATGACTTAAACCTCTCATTAATGTTTCTTTTGGCTACGGTAGCCAACTTCACCAACCAAGATTTTCCATGATTGCTTCTTGGAAAATGAAAACTTTCCACCATCTTAGGATCTATATAACTATGACTAGATCCTGAATCAATTAAAATAGCAATGGTTTGGTTGTTGATCATACCTTCCACTCTGATTTCTTGTTGTCCACGACTGCATAGATCTTTGGTACATTTCTGCCCATTTTCTCCACTATTTCATCTTACTGCACATTGTGAACAATCCTCACTTTTTCACCTCGGTGAGGACAATCTCTATACATATGATCTCCCTTACAACCCCAACATTGAATAGGTGGCTTCCTTGACCTTTTCCCCCCCATCTTAATCGTTCTAGGTTCTCTGGAAGTTGGTTGTCTATGAGGACTATTTCTGAAGAATGGTGGCTTAGTCCCCTTCTTCCTATAATCCAGCTTGAATTTCTTCTTGTCTTTCCAATATTTTTGGAAAGTTGGCCTTGATTTTTGTTGATCATATAGGCATTTAACTCGCCTTATGGTCTCCTCCATTGTTTTGGGATCATCATATTGTATCTTGTCACTGATGAATGATGGAAATCCACTCAAATACCTCTGGATCTTAACTGTCTCATCCTTGATGAAAGAAACATACTTCATCAGTTCTAAAAACCTTCTTTCATATTCATCTATGGTCATACTCCCAATCTTGAGTTCAAATAACTCTTTCATTTTCTTGTCATAGTATCTCTTAGTTGAGTATTTATTTTCAAAATACTTCTTGAATTCCCTCCAAGTAACATTTTTCTCTTTAATGTGTTGCACCTGCACAAGCTGATCCCACCACATGGATTCCTTTCCCTTGAGTTGATAGATGGAAATTATTTCTTCTACATGAGAAGAATAATTATGCAATTGAAAATACTTTCTCATGCCTAACAACCATGTCTCTACATCTTCATCCTTCTTGTTCTCACCATCAACTGTAGGAGGTTTGATTTTGTTCATTTCTCCTTGTAGCTCATATACCCTAGACCTCTTATGCTTCCTGACAGAGGATGGACTTGAGTTGATGTGTGCTCTCCTATTGGAATTCCTTGGGGAGTGATGGTGATGTCTGCTAACACTTATTTTTCTTCCGTTATCACCAGGAGACCTGTGACTTCCTAATTTGTTTGAGCCACTCTCCTTATCCAATTTATTTTATTTTCTATTCTGTTTAAGATCTGCATTAACTTCATGTTGAAGTCCTCCTATTGATCCTTGGCTTTCATAAGCCTTTCATTATCAACTTTATATCTTTGGAAATCCTTTTGCAAATTTTTAATGGTCTCTACCATATTCATGTTTTCTTCCTTTCCTTCTCCATGTCCATTTGAGTTTGTTCCTTCAGTTCCCATATGGACATCCATTCCTCT